>BGNK01003641.1:0-34683 GCA_003297005.1 Symbiodinium sp. clade A Y106
TCGAGCGTACTCGAGCGTACTCGAGCGTACTCGAGCGTACTCGAGCGTACTCGAGCGTACTCGAGCGTACTCGAGCGTACTCGTGCGTACTCGAGCGTACTCGAGCCTACTCGAGCGTACTCGAGCGTACTCGAGCGTACTCGAGCGTATGCGCGAGTACTCGAAGTGCAGTCGCCCATCGCAGCCGCAATGGGATTCTGCAGTGGGGTTCCCTTTAAGGGTTCCTTTACCTGAACAAGGAGTGCTGGCTCTGTACTTTAAGGGCTCAGGTTTAGAGTTTGGGGCTTTATGTTTTAGAGGTTTAGGTTTTGGGGGTTTGGGGAGTTTAAGATTCCATTCAAGGGTCCCTTTAAGGGTTCCTTTTAAGAACTTCCTTGAAGGGCTCCTTTTGGAATCCTTTTGGCGCTTCTCCAGGGTTCAAGGTTCGAACCCCTACACCTCTTAACCCCCTAAACCCCTGAACCCCTAAACCCCTAAACCCCGAACCCCTAAACTCTAAAACCTTAAAACCCTAAAGACTAAGGTATCCAAAAACCCCTGAGACCTGAGCCTCCTCTGCCTTCCGAAATCCTCGAGCCCATCCTCGACCCCCCAAATTCCTCGAAGCCTACAGCCAACCCGACAGCCTACACCCCAAAGCCCCAGGGTTTAGGGTTTAGGGCTTAGGGTTTACAGATCCCCAAAATCCTACAAGCTTTGTGGCAGCCTGACTATAACTTGTGACCCTTATGAACCCTCCGTGTTTCAAATACACCCTCGAGAGGAGCCGTACAACTCTCAAACCTTCCAAAAGCTTATAAACCCCCATAGTACCCGAAACCCCACACTCTTTGAAGAATCTGAAACACTGCGAAGACCCCTTAAGCCACCCTTGGAGGAGCCCCAAAATCCTGAAGCTCTGAACCGAAGCCTCCAATGAAACTTCTAGTACCCTTAAGAGGAACTGCAGGAACCCTAAACTCTGAACAACCTCAGTTCTAAGAACCCTAAGAACCCTGACAAACATGAAGTTCATAGTACCCTTGAAATGAACTAAACTTGAACCTCAAGGCCGCAAACCCTTAAACGAAGCCCTAAACAACCTCGAGGCCGTAAAGCGTAAACTCTAAAATGGAGTCGCTATGCGAACCCGTGCACTTCAACCCTCCCTAAGCCCTGAACCCTTAACCGAACTTCCACCCAAACCCTCATCCCTTTTAAAAAGGACCCTAAATCCTACACCCTAAGCCCTTTGAAAAGGACCCCTAAATCCTAAACCCCAAGACCCTTTAAAAAAATAGGTGCCCCTAAATCCTAAACCCTTAGGTTCCCTTTAAAAAGCACCGCTAGGCCAAGCCTTGGTCGGCGCGGTCCCCGTGGAGCTGGAGCCTCCGACCCCTCTGAATCCAACTGCTCCAGACCTCCGCGCTTTGAGGGGCCCCCCGTTTAAGGGTTTAGGGCTTTAGGGTTTAGGGTTTAGGGTTCCGCGCTTTGAGGGGCCCCTTGTTAAGGGTTTAGGGTTTTCAGGGGTCCCTTTTCTAAGGCGTTTAGGGTGTTTAGGGGTCCATTTTAGGGTTTAGGGTTCAGGGCTTGGGGCGCCTTTTTAGGGTTTAGGGTTTGGGGATGCTTTTTAAGGTATAGGTGCAGGGTTTACGGCTCCTTTTTAGGGATTAGGGTTTCTGGTCTAGGGGTCCTTTTTAAGGGTGGTTTCAGTTTGGGGGTCCCTTTTTGAGAATGCTTTTTATCGTGTTTAGGGGTCCTTTTTTGGGAGTTCAGGTTTCTTTTTCGTGCACACTTTGAAGGGTTTCATAGGATTTTAGGGTCCCTGTTTGAGGTTTAGGGTTTAGGGTTTAGGGTTTAGGGTTAGGGTGCCTCGAAGGGTTTATACGACTGTGCGGGTCTGTAGGAGTTTAGGCACGTTGTAAAGCTACTACATGAGTGTTTAGGGTCCTGACAAAGGTACTGGTAAGGGTAATATAAGGGCCTCAACCATTCGAATAGGGTGTTGGTGCCCATTATACTATACTTGTACGAAGGAACCCCCAAAATAGTATCGGAAACTATTTAGGCCCCTACATTATGAAGGATTCTAGGGCCCTTCTTAAAGGAACCTTTTTGGATCCCTTTAGCCGAGGAATTACGGGCCATTTCAGGATACTGCTAAGGGTAGAGCCCAAAACGCCATTCTAGTTATGAAGGCGCCCCTAAATTTTATTAATCTTTACAGTAAGCCTTATAGTACCCTGTTAAGCGAGCCCTTTAATGCTGAGATCCGCAGGTCGTGCCGAGGGTCTTTGGCAGCCACGTACTCGGGGGTGAACTCCAAAATCTTTTCGACATCTTTCGCCTTGCACTGGGCTCTTGTAAGGGGGTTTAGGGTTTAGGGGTTAGGGGTTTAGAGTGTAGGGGTATAGGGTCTAGGGTTAAGGGTTTAGGGGTTTAGGGTTTAGGGGTTCAGGGGTTCAGGTTTTAGGGTTTAGCGTTTAAGCTACAATTTGGGATCTAGAGTGGGTACTAGGGTTTCTTTCCTTAGCAAGACCCCAGTCCATGCTCTGACCCAAGAGCCGGCCTTCCTTCGGGATTTATCTAGCTCGGAACCCTGTAGCAGCTCAGAGACCTAAAGACCACTAATCCTAATTCCAACTCCAAGTCTCTGAATAGGGGATCGCTGAGTGACGTACTACTTCAGGGAAGCCAGTTTCGGAATGAAGTGCAAACCCTATGCTCCTAAACCAGAACCCCCGACTTTAGAATAGCAGCCCAAGCCCTCAACCCGAACAGTTCAGATCTAGGAATTGGGAGTTTCCGAAAATAGCGAAACCCAATATAGTACCCTAAATAGTAGGTTCCTTACTATAAGGACCCGAAATAAGGCACCCCCTAACTTTCGGAAACTCCCGTTTAGGGTCTAGGACGTTGCTCTAGGAGGGTAAATAGGAGAGATCAGGGCCCAAAACCCACAACCCCTACATGCGAACTCCGAAAGCCTGGCCCGTCCTGAAACCCTACATCCCAAACTCAAAACCGCTTGAACTCATAAACCCCTGAACCCGAAACCCCCTAAACCCAAAACCCCAAAATATAGGAGCCCTAAACCCTACACCCTTAACCCCAAAATATCGGAACCCGAAACCCCTAAACCCAAAACCCCAGAGCCCCAGAGCCCCAGAGCCCCTTCGTTTAGCGCCTTCCCGGATAGGCCATAGGAGGGCATTAGGATGGAGAAGTGGGCGTACTTGTCCTTGTTGGGTTTAGGGTTATAAGGGTTTAGGGGTTTGGGGTTTAGGGTTTAGGGATTCAGGTTTGTTGGGTTTAGGGTTATAAAGGGTTTAGGGGTTTAGGGTTTAGGAGAGGACTTGGTACAAGGGCCTTAAGAAGTGGCCGTGCTTGTCCTTGTTGGGCTTATGGCTTAATATAAGGGCCTTACTAATCAGAATGGGGTTTTGGGACCCAGTATTACTTGTCCTTGTTGGGTTTAGGGATTATAAAGGGTTCAGGGGTTTAGGGGTTTCGGGTTTAAATAAATAAATAAAGCACTTGTCCTCGTCGGCTTGGGCTTAATATAAGGGCCTTTAATAATTAGAATGGGCTTTTGGGACCCATTATACTATAAATATATAAGGAGCCCCCAAAATAGTATAGCTAATTATTTAGGCCCCTGTATTAGGGTTCAGGTGTCAGGAGAGCCGAGGGCAAGAGGCTCGCGGACTGGGAGGCATCATCTCGAGTTTAGGGTTTCCCTTTGCTTGGGATCCAGGTCTTGGGGCTTCGGGTTGCAATTTCGGGTTTGGGGCTGGGAGCTTCGGGTATTTGTGGCGAAGAGTTCCCCAAACGTTAAACCCTAAACCCTAAACCTCGTTGATGTTTCCTGGTTCGCGGCTCAGGTTTGAGGTCTGATGTTTGGGGAGTGTCGGAGCCTGTATGCTTAGGGGCCTAAATAATAACCAGTACTATTTTGGGAGGTTCCTTATTTGTAGTATAGTATAATGGGCCCCGAAACCCTAATTAAGGCCCCTATAGTATGCTTTCAGGTTTAGGGTTTAATTCTTGTGGTTGTGGATTTCGGGTGTGGGGTAGTATAGGAGCCTCGATGAATTTTTGTGCTTTGATGAAGCCCCCTAACTCCTGAACACCTACACGAGGTACCTTGTGTCTCCGATCTATCCTTAGCTGCATAACTCCAGAGAGGTCTTACATCACCCGACCCTTCAAGCGCTTCTCCCATGTCATCTCCAAGGCCCACAGTCCCGAAGCACTGAAGCCTGAACTGAAACTGGCCAGTCGGGGGCTCACATCTGCCTCGTCGGGTGGGCTTACATCTGCCATAAGGGGGCTTCTGGGGCTGATATCTGCCGTAAAGGTTTTAGGGTTATGGGGCTTATGGGGGTTGATATCTGCTGCATAGGGTTTACGGCTTATGGTTTAGGGTTGTGGGGCTTATGGGCTTGATATCTGCTGCATGGGGCTGATCCTCATCGGGCTTATGATTTCAAGGGAATTTGTTTTTTTGCAGAATGCTCAGCCAGGGACGTGCCCCGTGTTCTTCGTCGCGGCCTCGCAATTGAATGCTTCATTTTGCCAGTGCTATAGAAGCTTGTGCAGTTAGACCGAGGCTTTCAGAGGGTCCCGGTCTGGAAAGTGTTCCGCAGTTACATAAGCCCTGGCCCTAACCTAAACCCCTAAATCCTCAGGATTACTGTTGTTGGTTGTTCAGGCCCGGACGGGAGTGGGATGCTAGGCATTGCGCCGAAGGGGGCGACGGCTTCTCTACGTTGAGTTTTTGAATGAACTAAAGTCTTTATTCGGGTTCAACCCTAAAAACCCTAAACCCTCGACCCTAAGAAAAATCAAGGTAAACTCGAGCCGCCCCTGGCCTGGAGCTTGCAACTGCAATGCCTAGAGGCCTAGAGGGTTAGGGTGCCAAATCTGAGGCATCACAACCTGCACTGAGAGCTCAGGGATGATTGAACAAAGGGACTGCCATGGAAGAGGATGATGAACTGCGCAAGAACACAGAAGAAGTGCACGAACATGCATCGAACCGTTTCGTTTGCTGGTAGATGCTGTTCAGCTGTTCTCGCACAGAGCAACGGCCACCACCGAATCCAGTTTCACGCAGGTGTGACGACACAGCGATCCCCGGTCGCGACAACGGCCCCATCAGCTAGTTGAAACTGCTACCAGCTGACATCGAATACGCTGCTGTCACCACCGGGCCAGATACGACGGAGCCATCTTCAAGGATCGCAGTAAATACCCCCTGGTTTGATTGAATCTGCTGCACATTCTTCAGCTGATCTCGCACAGAACTGCAGTCACCACCAAAGCCAGGATCGCCCCAGGTTACCACAGAGCCATCTCTAAGGATCGCAGCAAATGCAAACCAAGCCGCCTGAACCTGCTGCACATTCTTCAGCTGATCTCGAACAGCGCTTCTGTCACCGCCGAAGTCAGCACGGCCCCAGGTCACCACGGAGCAATCTGCCTGGATCGCAGCAAAGGCCCCGTCAGTTGCTTGAATCCGTTGCACGTTCTTCAGCTGATCTCTCACAGCACTGCACTCTCCACCATAATCAGCATCGCCCCAAGTCACCACAGAGCCATTCCCAAGGATCGCAGCAAAGGCGCTCTGGGTTGCTTGAATCTCCCGCACATTCTTCAGCTGATCTCGCACAGCAGTGCTGTCACCGCCGAAGTCAGCACAGCCCCAGGTCACCACGGAGCCATCCCCAAGGATAGCAGCAAAGGCCCGCTCAGTTGCTTGAATCTGCCGCACATTCTTCAGCTGATCTCGAACGCCACTGTTGTCACCGCCGCAGCCAGCATTGCCCCAGGCCACGACGGAGCCATCCCCCAGGATCGCAGCAAAGCCCCTCTGAGTTGCTTGAATCTGTTGCGCATTTTGCAGCTGATGTCGCACAGCGCTGTAGTCTCCACCATAATCAGCATCACCCCATACCACCACGGAGCCATCCCCAATGATGGCGGCAAAGGCCCCCGCAGTTGCTTGAATCTGCCGCACAGTCTTCAGATGATCTCGCACAGCAGCACTGTCACCACCAAAGCCAGGATCGCCCCAGCTCACCACGGAGCCATCCGCCAGGATTGCCGCAAACGCAAGCCAAGCTGCTTGAATCTGCTGCACATTCTTCAACTGATCTCGCACCGCGCTGCTGTCACCACCGTAGTCAGCACGGCCGCAGGTCACCACGGAGCCATCCGCCAGGATCGCAGCAAAGGCCCGCAGCGTTGCTTGAATTTGCTGTACATTCTTCAGTTGATCTCGCATGGCACTGCTGTCACCACCAGAGACAGCAGCGCCCCAGGTCACCATGTAACCGTCCCCAAGGACCGCAGCAAAGGACCCCTGATTTGACTGAATCTGCTGCACATTCTTCAGCTGATCTTGCACAACGCTGCTGTTACCACCACTGCCATTGCCCCAGCTCACGACGGATCCATCCCCCAGGATCGCAGCAAAGGCCCGCGGTGTTGCTTGAATCTGCTGCACATTCTGCAGCTGATCTCGCACAGCAGTGCAGTCACCACCAATATCAACATCACCCCATGTCACCACTGAGCCATCCCCAATAATGGCAGCGAAAGCCCTCGCAGTTGCTTGAATCTGCCGCACATTCTTCAGCTGATCTCGCACAGCAGTGCTGTCACCACCGAAGCCAGGATCGCCCCAGGTTAACACGGAGCCATCTCTAAGGATCGCAGCAAATGCAAACCAAGCCGCCTGAACCTGCTGCACATTCTTCAGCTGATCTCGAACAGCGCTGCTGTCACCGCCGAAGTCAGCACGGCCCCAGGTCACCACGGAGCAATCTGCCTGGATCGCAGCAAAGGCCCCGTCAGTTGCTTGAATCCGTTGCACGTTCTTCAGCTGATCTCTCACAGCACTGCACTCTCCACCATAATCAGCATCGCCCCAAGTCACCACAGAGCCATTCCCAAGGATCGCAGCAAAGGCGCTCTGGGTTGCTTGAATCTGTTGCACATTCTGCAGCTGATCTCGCACAGCGCTGCAGTCTCCACCACAATCAACATCACCCCATGTCACCACGGAGCCATCCCCCATGATGGCGGCAAAGGCGCTCACAGTTGCTTGAATCTGCCGCACAGTCTTCAGATGATCTCGCACAGCATCACTGTCACCACCGCAGCCATCCTCCAGGATAGCAGCGAAGGCCTCTGCAGTTGCTTGAATCTGCCGCACACTCTTCAGCTGATCTCGCACAACGCTGCTGTGACCGCCGATATCAGCATCGCCCCAGGTCACCACGGAGCCATTCGCCAGGATTGCCGCAAAAGCCGACTGGTTTGATTGAATCTGCTGCACATTCTTCAGCTGATCTCGCACAGCAGTGCTGTCACCACCGAAGCCAGCATCGCCCCAGGTCACCACGGAGCCATCCCCAAGGATAGCAGCAAAGGCCCGCTCAGTTGCTTGAATCTGCCGCGCATTCTTCAGCTGATCTCGAACGCCACTGTTGTCACCGCCGAAGCCAGCATTGCCCCAGGCCACGACGGAGCCATCCCCCAGGATCGCAGCAAAGGCCGCCCATCTGCCACATATATCGACTCTTCGAATTTGCAACGTAAGGGGCAAGGGCTCCTCATTCGCATTCGCTTTCTGCCGCCTGGCTCTTTTTAGCGGTGCCCCTCCATCAAGAACGCCTCCAGTGGAGTCCAAGAGTCGGCCTTTGCCAGCTCCCAGGGCTTTCTGCGCACGCTCTCGCAGCGATTCCGCGGATTCGTCCCCGTGCGTCTGCAGCGACACCGTCTTGCCACTCATGAGACTTACCTCAACGGTAAATGACATGACGGACACGTGGATTTTGGATCAGCCCATGGCCAACACGCCGAATGTCGGGGCTCAACACATACACAAGTCTACACTCATTAAACTCGTTTGTGTTTCTCGAAAAAGGGGTCTCAGTGCAGGATACAGGAGCATGAATTTTGCACCGCTGACTTAATCTGACGGCCTGTGTCATGAACTCCATGCCATAATCATACAGGTGCCTACTTTCGTCAAAACTACAAACGAATCCGAACTGCGGTCACGGAGAGGCGTAAGCTGGGTTTGGGATTCAAGTGTTTCGTGCTTTAGGGAAGGCAAGCAGCCGACCCATATGTATTCCTTATTTCATTTATTTACATGTTTATGTATCTAATCGCTTACTTACTTTTAAGGTATAGGTATTTGTTTATATTTATGCGAGTACTGCTACTTGCATGTATATCTATAGCTAAATCTGTAGCTATATCTATATTTATGTTGCCTTAGTCATTTTATACTATGATATTTTATGTGATATGATAGTATGGTATGGTGTAGTACACTATATTGCATTGTGTTGTACTGTGTTATGTTATATTGAATGATGTTAAAACATATTATAGTAAAGTATGCTGTGCTGTATTCTGTCATATTGTATGACTATATTGGTTAGGCGATATAAAATTGTATTATACCACGTTAAAGAATGCTAGAGTATAGTTATATCATGCTATACGGTATTGTACTATATTGTAACATCTTATATTGCCTTATCTTATATTGTATTATATTATAGTATATTGTATTGCCCTTATATTACATTATACCATGTTTAACAAGATTTTGTTATAATATGCTCTATAACATAATATTAGATTGCTGTATATTTTGGTAAGTCATATTATGCTTTGTTAGACTATACTGTCTTGAATTTCGTTTACCATGTGATAGTGTAGTGTAAGATATTGCCTGATACTGTCTTATAGTGTCTTCGGCTATGTTTGTTTATCATGTTAAAACATTCTATACTATAATACAGTAGGTTGTACCATATTATGTTACATTATAAACACGCACCTACATATACATCATATGTACCCGCACCATGTGTATGTACATATATACACGCAAATATGAACGCATGCATGCAGCTGCGTACGTATGTGTGTGTGTATATATAGGTATATACATGTAAGTATGTGTGTGTGAATATATATATATATATATATATATATTCATGCACAGATACATCACATTTTCAAGAGAAAGAGTGCAGGACGCGTAGGACAAACCGCGAAAGCTTTGCTTAGCCCTGGCCGGGTCCAGGCCATTTCCTTGTAATATCCCTGAAAGGGAACCCTTATAGTGCCCCTTAGGGTTTAGGGTTTAGGGTTATAGTACCTACCCCTTGTGGCTTCCTTTGAAAGGAAGCAAGGATTTTGGCGTTCCGGCCCCCATGGCCTCCTCATTTGCCGGGATGCTGGCAGGGTCTGCTAGTCCCTCACATCCGAAACAACGAACCCTGCCCTCAAAACCCAAAACCTTCAACGCCTAGACCCTCAATCCTAAACCCGAGCCCTAAATAGCCCCCACAGGGCCCATAACATATCCTGCATGCCCTGGACCCTGAACACAAATCCCAAACCCCTCAAACCCAGTCCGAGCCCGAAACCCCTCTGAGAAGCCTTCTCCACGTAGATCCGGAGGATGTCGTTGAAATTCGATAGGAGGACAGAGTCCTGGAGTCAGGTCTTCCGGACAGGGAATCTAGGATTTGGGATTTCGGGAGGCGGGTTTAGGGTTTTAGGGTTCAGGGTTTCATGTTAAGGGCTTGGGGTTTCGGGTTTTGGGATTTAGGGTTTTAGGTTTCGAGGTTTAGGGTTCAGGATTTGGAGTTTCGGGTTTCGGGTTTTGGGGCTTCGGGTTTGGGGTTCTGGTTTCAAGAGGTTGTGGAAGATTTAAGGTTTTGGGGTTTGGGGGTCTGTGTTCTTCTTTGAATCGGCTCTCTTCCTCGGGAACTGAACCCCTGACCCACCCAAGCAGCATCTGCCAGAAGACACTTCAGCTGCAAAGGTTTAGGGTTTAGGGTGGGTTTAGGGTTTACTAAGGTGTAGGGTTGGGGGGTTTAGGGACACACTACGATAGTCACGGTTCCCCATTTGTGTATAGGGATGAAAAGTACCGTAGAGCTTCATGGCTATAAGGGCCTAAGGCTGAGCGGGCGGCAGGGGTTTACGTGTCCAGGCTATGAGCCGGCAGATCCTCACACTCACAGTTCCCTGGCATCCATGATCCAAGGAGGAACAGCCCCAAACAAGGTTTGGGGAAAGGATTTCGCGGTGCTTGCGATGCAATAAGCGGCAATTTGGTGCACCTCTTACAAGTATCAGGTCCTTTACCGGGCTTATCATGGCTTTCTGCAAGGGTTTGATGCGGGTTGTAAGGGGCTTTGGCAGGGTCCTACGGTCCTACAGTCTAGGGACTGAAGACTTTGTGTGTGTACGTCAGGGTTCGCGTGTCCTGGTATTCCTGATCCTGCTCATCGAAAATCTCCCAGCAGGGCATCGACACCACTCGCACCTGGACAAATGAGCGCCAAACCTCATGAAACGCGAACCTCAAACCCGAAAGTCAACTCCTGTACTCTCAAACCTGCGTCAGGCCTTCTCTTCCGGCAGAAGTGGTTGTTTTCTGGGCTTTGGCCTTAATGGAACGACGCCTACAGGCCCAGTTTACGACGGTCAATACAACAAAGCCAAAGCTGCACTAAACCTATGAACAAACAGATGCAAAGAGGATTTCCGGATAGGGTTTCATTGGGCATCAAGCTTCAGCGCAGGGCTTAGGGCTTGGGGTGCCCACCCATACCGCACACCCTATGCCCCGAAGATCATACGGTAGATCCCAAGCCAGTTTCGGGCTTAGGGTGACAGGATTTTACTGCTTCGGGCAGCCGGTGTCTTCAAGTCTACACTGCAATTCCTCTCTCGGGATTACGTACAGGATCAGTATCTAGGATTACAATAAGGTAGCCATACTTGCAATTCATGATGACCGCAGTTCAGGCTCTGTATCGCGTTACCACGTCCCACTGATTCTCCAAGTAATATAAGGGCCTTAACAATGAGAATAGGGTTTTGGGACCCGTTCTACTATAATTCTAGTACGGAACCCCCAAGGTAGTATAGGTAATTATTGAGGCCCCTACATTAAGCCCCCAAAAAGCCAGAATCCTAAATCGAATCTATATAACCCTAAACCCTAAACCCTCCAAGTCCTATATTATAGAGCCCTTATAGTATCCCTTATAGATCCCCCGTTTTTTCGGAACCCTTTAAAGGAACCCCTAAACCCTCCAAGAAGGAAGCCCGCGAGCCTTCAAGAGGGCCTGGCCTTCCCACTTGGCCGCAGGAAACCCGTCAAAGGCTCCTAAAAAGGCTGTTCTGTGCTTTAAGGATTTAGGCTTGAAGCCAGAAAGTTGGAACATCCTTGTCCTCATGCCCTAAACCCAAAACCCTAAACCCTAAACCCTAAACCCCTTTAAACTATGGGGGAATCCCAGCTTCTCATCCTCTACCCATGTTCCAACTTTCTGTGCTTCACTTTTTGGGGTTGGTTTAGGGTTTAGGCTTTAGGGACGGCAGTTCTGTGCACACAGAAGAACCCTCCAAAACCTACCTTTTTTTGTAGACTTCCCTACACAATCGATGACATTTTTCTAACAAGAACCTACATTGGGAGGTTTTATTTTAACTTTCGGGTGGAGGACTTCAGGGTTTACTTTAGGATTGAGGGCTGGCGGGGTTAAGGCTCGTTTAGAGGCGGTGGAGTAGGGTTTAGGGTTTCGGGGTTGAGGGGGAGTGAGGTTTGGGTTTTACGGCTTGGAGCTAAGCTATGTGCGTACAAGGTTCTGTAATTCAGATTTCTGAAGGAGTTCTAGGAGGGTTCTATAAGAGTTCTATAACATAAGAGTTCGATGAGAATGCCAGACCCTTCTGCGAAGGTTGTATAAGAGTTCTATAAGATGTCCAAACAGCTCTACAAAATCTATTCGAATTCCAAAAGAGTTTTGTAAGAGTTCTGCAAGAGTTCGATAAGAGCTCCATAAAGCCTCCGAGAGTTTAGAGTATTATTCCATCGAACAATGAAGGATTTCGCTCATCGACGGGATCCCGCACCGGCCGGAATCTGATCAGAAAGTCCGAACTCAAGCCTGTCAGAAGGTCTCCGCAGAATCGAAACACTGATCCTTCAACTTGCAGACACCCACCCAAGCGCGCGTGTCCATGAACCACTCCACCATCTTGTGAAAACCGCCCCGGAGAAGTGTTAGAAAAACCTGAACCCAAGAACGAAACCTCGACAACCTCAGACTCCGGACTTAACACTAGTACAGACGTCTACAAGAAATCCACCGAAAGGTGTAAAAAAATACTCAAAACATGAGCAACAACTACACGATTCTTCAGACATCTCAAACACAAGCAGAATCAAACCCTCTCTTTACACCAAAGCTTCAACAAAACACACACACACGCGCGCGCACACACCCCTAAACCCTAAACCCTAAACCCTAAACCCACACACACATGATAAAGGAGCTCCCGAGAGCTGCTGGTTGACCTTCCTGGACCACTGCAAGAGCAAAGCCTGGGAGGCTGAGTGCTCCGAGCTTTCTCACTGCTTGAATCAGGGTTTAGAGTGTAGGGCTGAGGCTTTATAGGGTTTGGGCTTGAGGGTTTAGGGTTTAGGGTGAAGGGCTTTGGGTTTCGGGTGCGAGGCTCAGGGTTTAAAGGAAGTGTTTTTAGGTGTCGCAGAGCCTTACAGGTTGCTAGAAGAATCCCACGACTTAGGAAGTAAGGGCTGTGTGTGAGAGCTTACAGGGTTGAGTATTTGAGCACTTGCAGTTTATGTTTGCAAGACGAAGAAAGAGTTTTTGAGGGAAATCTTGGAGTTGGGCGCTGCTGGTAGGGCTGTATTAGGGTGCACGGGTTGAGACGTGTCAGGCCCTGAATCAGAACCCTGAATTCTGAACCCCTAATCACCTAAACCCTAAACCCCTAAACCCTAAACCCCATAAAACCCGTAGATTCGATCTACGATTTTGGCCTTGTGGACAGATCCTGGCGCCCGGTGCACACCCGGGGCTCGAAACTGGGAACTTAGATAGCTCGCGACAAACAGCGGACCAAAGCACTAGGCTAGGAGTTTTTTGGGCCGTTTGGGGCTTTTTGTAGCCTTTTTTGGAGCAGTGTTGGGACAAACCCTCGAGAATCTCGACTCTTAGCCTGCTTTCGATGATCCTCATGAGAGCAGCTAGGGGTTCTCTGTTCAGGGATCAGCCTTTATCCTAAATCCGGATCATGGTAATGCCTGAGCAACAGTCATACATACGGACTGAACCCTGGGGGAAGGAGTGCTTTGATTCAGCCCCTAGACAACGACGATCTGGCTCTGCTCTTCTCGCTGCTACAGAACCCAACATGGGATTTCAACGTTTGCGACTGCCTTCGTCTCCATGACAAGGGCCACGTCCTGTCCACTGCCTTCGGAAGTTGGGGCTTTGGGCTTTGAGGGATTGGGTTTAGGGTTCCAGATAAGGGAGTTTCCGCCAAAATTAGGGTACCTACCTTAATTTGGGGCCCTTATCATGAGGATCCTACTATTTAGGGTACTATATTTGGGTCCCCTATTTTCGGAAACTCCCATATACGATGGGATCTAGGGCTTCTGATTGCCGTGCGGTGCGGTGCGATTGGCAGTGACGAACCCTGACATGATGTGACTACGAGGTATCCCGCCCATGCGTGCACTGCGGGAGGCTTGTCTGTCAAAGAGAGATCAGTGTCGGACTTCTCTTTCATCTTTAGTTACAGATCAGCAGATTCACTTCATACAGGGTGTGGCGAGTCAGATGTAAGCTCTGCGATCCGGGCCACCTATGAGGATGATGTCTGGCAGCTGCGAGGTCGTCAGCTGTGAGGAGTGTGCGTCGCAGCAGTCGTGCACCACATAGGCGCCTGCCGTAGGGGTCTGCAGTCAAGGGTTGAATGCATACGGCCAGCTTCTAGTTCGGCAAATCAAGCAACTTGCTGACAGGACTAACGCCCGGAAATGCAGCCGTAGACCCTAAACCACCGAACCCTAAACCCTACAACAACCTTTCCAGCGAATCCAAACGGAGTTAATAGTTGCCTCGGAGCACTCCATCGCGGCCCTTCATAGCCACGTTGCCTGGCTTCTAAAGGAACCCTTGTACGAGCCCTCATGGGCACGCCTAAAGGAGCCCGTAACAGAAGCCGTAAAGGTTGACTTAACGGTCAAGTCTTTGGGTCCAAGGTGCTAGGAGATGCTGTCTTCGAGCATGTCAGCAGTAGCCCTGAACCCTGAATCCTCATCCCTCATGAACCCCTTTTAGAACCCTGCAACGTTGCAGTGGAAACCCTCATCCCACACCCTAGACCCCAAACCCTAAACCCTGACCCTTAAACCTAAACCCTAATCCCTCAAAACCCTTCATCCTTGGGGCAGGAAACTCTTCCGGCCGGTTTAGGGCTGCGGGTTGCCAACCCCAATCCCTGAACCCTAAGGAGTAACTACCTTACTTGGAGTTGTTAGGCCTTCGGATGCACGACTCCGGCTTCGGATGTCATGCTCTTGGATCTTTTGGATGTACGGGGATGGAGTTTCGGGTTATAGTTTGGACCTGTGTGCCTTTTCGGTCAGAAATGGATGCAAATTTGTTCGTGTTTGTGTCTGGATGCTGCTTGTTGGGTTTGGGATGACGTCACCTTACAGGAAGACCCAAGCAAATCCAGAAGAAACCCCCAAAAACTGAAGAATTTTTCCAGAATTAAAGGGAAACCC
This sequence comes from Symbiodinium sp. clade A Y106, assembly GCA_003297005.1. NCBI lineage: Eukaryota > Dinophyceae > Suessiales > Symbiodiniaceae > Symbiodinium > Symbiodinium sp. clade A. The sequence goes on from BGNK01003641.1 coordinate 14,636, forward strand.
TTAAACTCAAACGGTGCTTGTGCAGGCTGCCCTGCAGGCTTCGAGGTTGGAGGCCAAGGGCGCTTATAGCCTTAGCACCCTCCAGGGTTCTCACAGGTATTTGGGTTTAGGGTTACGGAGTCTCTTCTTGGGCAGTTCTGAAACCCCGAACTTTTATGCAAAATTAGAACGTTACATCCCTTCACGTGTCACCGGTCCCTTCTACGGCCAAGGCGCTCTTGTAGGGGAGGCCAAGCTCACCCCGAGAGGTCATGATGAAAACCTGGGCTTGGGAGGCTTTAGACGTCTTTATCAGACTTTACTGCTTTCCCGTATCGAAGCCATAGAACCCCTTATGGAAGCCCGTGCAGACACCGTAAACAACAAACCCTGACAGAACCCGTGTAGAAACCAGAGAAGCTCTTGTAGAAGCCCGTAATGCAACCCCTAATTACAATTCAGGCTTTCCTTAAGGCGTGGGGCTTCGGGGCTGAGGGCTCAAAGTTTAAAGCATCTCTCACTTCTACACACAGAGACGAGCGGTGGAATTCCCCTGCACTCACACCACCTTGAAGCTCCTGATCCCCGAAAACGCCAGCACCCGAATTATGCCAACACCCGGCACTTTCAACCTCAAGCCCTATGCCCCGACGTTAAAGCTTGGTGTGCATTTTTCAAGGAAAGGCCCTGCACTTCCACGCCACAAGCCACAAACCCAACATGCCACGTCATCCACTTTTTGCCCCAGCTGCTGGGCGGCGCTTCAGCGGCTTAGGGTCGATGTACTGCTCCACACTGGGAAGTATCCGCATGAGAGTTGAGAGTGAAAAGTTTAGGGTTCAGGGTTTAGGGTTTAGGGTTTAGGTTTAGCAATCAGTCTCTGGGAGTGCGTTTGGCACTTTTTGGACTTGCGAATGAACGGCACTCTGGGGCCGCATAGCTCCGCGCTGGTTAGAGGATTAAGGCTTCGGATGTGAAGGACGAGTATCTGGCGTATAGCAGCGGTTTAAGCAATTTATTTGATGGTTAGGATATCCTAAACTTTAAACACGTTACACACCCTAAAACCTAACAGCTTCGACCACATGCCGCAGGTGCTTGCAGACAATGTTCGCACATGTACGGAAGCCATGACCACCACGCGTCTCACAACGTAGATGGCACAAAGCACAGTTGCAATCACCAGCAGAACACCGTCGCGCGTGACACCGTAGCCTCGTATACCGACGTGGTTTTAGCGTGGTTTAATATCATTCATTTACAGCCGTAAGAATCACTCTTGAGCCCGCCACTCTTCACGAAGCGAGCTTGTGCCTTGCGCTCTGTGTCGCGGACTCGTTCATGCAGCAGCTCCTAGGCTCGGTTTTGGTCCTGTCAAAGACTTTCGCCTATCTACTCCAGTAAATTGCTTGACGTCTTCATGGAATGACCTCACGGACTTTCCGCTTGTTCTTGCGAGCAGTGTTGGCACGATTCCGGCGCTCCTTGCCAACTCTGTACGTGATTCTGATTTCATGATGCCAGACTTCCCGCCTTCTCTTTCAGCTTGCGAGCCTGGATCATGTAGTCGTATGCAGAAGCCTGACGTTCCCTCTTCCTTTGCTGTCACCTGGCCTCCTCTCGTGCCTCTTTTCCTTTCGCTTGGCCGCCGCCGTCTTTCGGCTTTTGCAGCCGCTGCCTCTTCCGGCCGCACCTTTGCCCTGTCGCGTTCGCCCTGGCCTTCGGCTCGGCATCGGACTGGCAACGCTGGCACCGCCTCCGCTGCCGTTGCCAGCTTGGCCGCTTGTGCGGCCTTCGCTAAGGGAGCTCCGCACAGCCGACGCCACGTCGAAGCGCAGACAGCACACTTCGTGGCTAGATCATAGTTATCGCCCATAACATCGCAGCACGTCTAAACCAGCCGTTCATGTACACGCTCCTTTTCACAGGACCCCGCTCGAGACGCACTCATTTGGCCGTGGATCGGCGCTTTTGCGATGGCTCCTGCATGCCGTCGACTGTCTTGGAGATGACTGCTATCAGAATCCTTCTAGTATACACTGCTACAATTCTCCGAAAGTCTCTACTTCGAATGCCTATGCACTCTAGCAACCTACGCACTCTAGCAACGGCACCGGTGCCGGTCCTCCTGCTGAAGGGCGTAGAGCGCTGATGTCTTCCGGGCGGAGCGTTTCGGGTAGTCAGGTCCTGTCCGCCGAACAAGGGTGCTGTGCATGTTCCCAATGCAGTCGGTGGCCTGGGCCGTTTGCCGGCTGGATGTCAGAGGAGTCGCTCTCGTCCTCCGCCTGCAGCGCTGTGCACTTCGGTGAGGTATTCTTGCCTCTTTGCGCCGGGCCTCCTGGCTGCTGCTCGCCTGGCCGTGCAATGCAAAGCTGCTTCGTGGCGTGCCAGTCGGTCGCACGCTATAGTGTTCATCACGTCCGTCTCAGTCTAGGATTTCAAGTCAGTCCGTGAGGCTGTGGCGGGTCCGCTTGCAAGCTTCCCGCCCAGTCGCGAGACGTGGCTTCACCGGACACTAGCTACCGGAAGCTTCCGGATTGCTCCCGGGTGCCGGTTCAACCGGCGTGCCGTTTTCCCAGCTTCTGGCTTCAGTTTCGATTGCCGAGGTCCCGGCGTTGAGCTCCTGCTGCAGCCACGCCTTCGCGCACGCCCACTCTGTAGCCTGGGCCCGTGGCATTTAGGATCAGCATGGCAAGACCGTGCCGCACTTGCGTGGACGCTCGGCACATATATAGGAGGTCATGCACGTCGCGCAGCAGAACCCCCGCACTCGGTCACAGACCTTGGATGATGTTTGCCAGCCCCTGCTCGACCTGGGTGTGGGGCAGAAGGCCTATATGTGTCCCACACTCGTTGGCGCAGTATATGTGGTGGGACTGAAAGTAAACTTCCTCCGGCGGGCTTCCGGCCGGGCATCGCTCCCTTTTGCGGGTGCTTGGGCTTCACAGTTGGAGCCTTGATGAACCTTGCCCATGCCGGCTTGTGGTGGTGACACGCGTTGTGCTTTGTGAATCTTTGTGAGCCGTGTCGCTTCGGCATATGTCATATGCTGCGCCAACCATATCCACAATGCTGCGCGACACCAATCAAGACGATCATACTTGTGCGATGCAAATCACAACTAGGCTCATACTGCAGAGCGGGCATCCACAACGCTGCACGACAACGATAAAGACCTCACGCCTTAGGAAGCACAGCTTCTGCTGTTGTCTGCGATGCCAAAGGCCAAACATGGGTCATCTACTGAGAGTCGCAAAAACGCCCAAGAGCAGTTAACAATCCTTTCGTGTTGGCAGGTGCCTGCCGCACTGCTTCACGCTGCGCGCTCGCACAGGAAGTGCTCGAGAGCTTTGCTGAAGCAGCGTCTCCATCGAGCTAGCAAGCTAAGAGAGCAACAAACCCCTTGAGACGCTACAGTACAACTGCAACACATAGCTGCTGTTCCGTTGCACGTCGCGCAGCTTCTGGCGGGCAGACTGAAATAACCTTAAGCGTCTAGGCCTCAAGGTTCTTATTATGGCTCCCCTACAGCCTGGACTATGTTGATCCTCGTTTCTCTTTCGGAACCGTGCGTCGACCGCGCGCCAGATCTGGCTTCGCCGATTCGATTCTGAGGCTTAGGCTTCGGGCTTTACATTCTGGCTTGCCAAAGACGGGTCTTTAGGAGTCGTGGAGTTTCGGATGGCTTAGGGCACCCCAACCCTAAATCCTAAGGCCCTAAACCCTATACCCCTGAACCCTACAACCGTCAAACCCTGAACCCAAACTCAGAACCCGAAACCACCCTGGCCCTTAGTAGGTACAGTTATAAGTAGATTAACTGGGGTTATAACCAATTATAAGTATAGTTACCCTAAACCCTAAACCCTTACTTATAGACATAGTTACAAAGTCCCATAGCCGACGTAAGAAGCGTCCCGGGCCCGGGCTCACGATGGCAGGTGTACTGCTCTGCAAAGACGCGGAAGGCTCCGACCACCTGCGCTTGCATTGAAGAGAACTTTTAGGGCTTAGGGTTTTAGGGTTTAGGTATTAGGGTTTAGGGTTTAGGGTTTAGGGATTAATATGGTTTAGGGTTTAGGGTTTCGGGTTTAAAGAATTTTGATAAGGGAGATTCAGTCAGAGGCAGCCAAGGGGCAAGCTTCGTGAAAGGATGATGCTAACCCCACATTCAAGGTCCGACACCCCTGAGCACCCCGACCCACCCTGAACCCTAAACCCTAAATCCTAACCCCTAAACCTGTAAGGACGGGGATGTATAGTTCTCATCAAGGCTTATAGCATTTGGCTCCGGGGGGCCGGCAGGATTCCGACAAGGCTATGTAAGGTCCACGTACCGCAGGTAACAAAGGGGCACTGATAGATAGAATAGGGTTTTGGGGGCCATTATACTTTTGGTAATTATTGAGGCCCCTATAGTAGAATCTTCCAGCAACTGCTAAAACTTGTCTAGTGATTCAACGCGCAGGCTGAAGCAGGGCACTCAAGTGTGGTTTCAAGGAGGGCATCAGGAGTTGTTGCAGAGCCCACGATGTGCTTACATTGCTGGACATGCGCGCGCAAGTTCACAGGAACGGTGGCAGTGTGCTATAGGGTTCTTTGAGGGGCTCTTACGGGGTTCTGTAAGGGTTCATAATACTTCGGTTCTCCAATGAGTGAGGTTTTGAAGGAGCGGAGCACCATGCACAAAGGCCCGAACTACCTCTTTCTCAGGATGCTCCAAAAGCGCGTCTGATTCCCACCCCAACAACCCCAAACTGTAAATCCCGAAGCCGCCCAAATCGGACAGTTTGTTCCCGAAACAAGCATGCTCCATGTGATCCCCGTGATTGCCCGAAAGCCAATTTTGCCCTCAACTCAGAGCAAAAAGCCTCAGAGGACTTTTACAAGGACCATCATGAATCTAGAATAGGTTTAGGGTTTAGGGTTTAGGGGGTGTAAGGTTCCGGTTTTGGATTCTAGGTTCAAGGTGAAAAAGAAACCCCCCTCTGGAACCTCGTAGAACCCTCATAGAGCCCTTATAGGACCCTTCTCAGAACTGTCTAGACCCCTGACCCACACAGACTACAAAAGGTTCAGACCACTATGTTTGCTGCCTCCTCCACATCCGCCGGGCGGATCACGAGAAAGTTAGGCCTGGGCTTGATCCGGAATCATGTATGGGACTGTATGGGCATTGCAGGGCTTTGCGGGCTCTGCAATGGATTCTCGCGTTGTTGGTGCTACTTTGATCCAGGGGTTTTATTTTTAACCAGCGACCTTAGGGACTGCGCAGACAGCCCTGAACCTCCAAATATGTGTCGAGCCCTGGTCTGTGAAAGGTCTTCCTTATCCGAATGCGCATGGGCTTGCACCAAATATGACATCTAGATGCCGCGCGTTGGCATTTCTTGAGAATCCTGCGGCGTCACAAGATGTCAATGGCTTTCGAAGATCAACCGCATGCAGTTCTAAAACTACCCATCCCGCAAAGCCCTACCCTAGCCCCAAACCCTACAAAAGAGTGTTACATTGAGGCACAACCACTCTCGTAGCCACCTTCTAGCACACCCTACAGTAGAAGTGAGAACATACAGGAATCTTGCACAGCCTCAATTCTCAAAGTCAGTCTACTATAATATACTACGAAACCCTATCCTAATCATTAAGGCCCCATGTTATGCCCTTTGAGTAACCCTACATAGTATAAAACCATGCCAAGAACACGCAAAAGGAATGCTATCCAACAATTAAGGCTCCTATGCCCTAAGCCAGAACTGCGCTTCCTGTGCCCACGGCATGGCACGAAGCTGCGGCAAAACCTCGACCGGCTGGTGCGTGGGGCCGTCCTCAACACAGGAAGCTTGTTAGAATCAGGGGTTTCAGCGTTTGGGGCTGAGAGCTCCGCTTGAAAAGTGTGGTAGGGCTCAGGGCTTAGGGTTTAGATTGAGGTGTAGCAAGGATCTTCCTATTTGGGGTTGCAGCCGAGTCGCTTAACTCTGAGACTCTCAACACAGGTTTAGGCAGTAGGATTGCGGGCATTTGTAACATAGGAGTTTGGGCTTCACAGATCGCTCAGGGTCCAGGGTTTGGGGTTTGCCGTCTCGGGTTTAGGGCTTTAGGACGTCTGGCTTGGGGCTCAGGATTTTGGGTTAAAAACCCTGAACCCTAAACCCTAAACCGTAAGGGATTCAGGGTGTCGGGATGTAGGGCCAATGTAGGGCTTGCTGACCTCAGTTCGAGCCATGAGCCGCTAGCAACGATCCATCGAAGTCCAATTCTCTTATAGTTGGAGTAGTTGGTTTTTTTGGAATGTGCGATGCAGAACCAAAGTCCCGGCTCCTGAATGCCTTTCACTCGAAACCAAACAAGCCCATGCTGCAAACCCACCGACAGGCCAAGCCCCCAGAAGAAGATGCTAGAGGTAAGGGGTTTGGGTTTAGGGGATTTGGGTTTAGGGACTAGGAATTAGGGTTTATGCCTGCAGTCATGTGACACTCCACAAGCGAATCACGTGTGGATGAACTACATCTTAAAGAACTACCCGATGCAAAAAATCATGAAAAAGATTTGTCACGATTAGGGTTCAGAGTTTAAGTTTCGACGATCTAGACTGCACCTTGCAACCGACAACCCAGACTGCATACCCTATGAGGAAACAAATCTGAACTGCAATGAGCCTACAGCTGAAGATGCTGCAGACTTTAGCACTACAGGGCTTCCGGGTTCTGAAGCCATGCATATAAACGCAAAAACTGACACTGACACTAAAACAAATCCAACAAAACCAGACGGGACGAACACCAACTCACTGAACCATCACAGCGAACTCCCAGAAAGTGGCACCATGGAGTACGACTAAGTCTTGTTTGGTCTGGGATTGCCTTCAGAGCATACAGCCCGATTGACAAGGTACGTTAAAAGCCTCAAAGTCAGCTCTTCAACAAGAAAGAACCCAGTAAGACCTTTCTAGAGCCCCTAAAATGCCCATTAGCCCCACCCCCACCGACCCAAAGAAAGGGCCTGGGCTGCCCCCGGACGCAAAAGTCTTAAACCCTTTAAAGGAACTATACGCGTGCTTCTGGGGATTTAAAGGGCGCAATGGGGTTTTAGGTTTAAAGCTTACATGATAAACCCTAACAAGAGACCGCGACTAGGAGACTGCCACGTGCAAGTAGTGCTTTGGGTACTGCACCCCATACAGTAACAGTCTACAATGGGGCTACTATTAAGGGCCTTAGATACTCTACAATGTGGCTACCACTAAGGGCCTTACATATCTGTTTATCTCTATACTGCGAATATTATCCACATGGTACTAACCCTTCAGACCTCTGCGTCCTGAAACTCTGAATCTGAAGTCTCCGGCATCAGAGCCCAAAGCCCTGTAACCTACATCCTGGAGACCTCCACACCCCCACCCCCCCCATCCCCCCGCCCGAATACCTTCAAGCTCTAAGGGTTTAGGGTTTACCAATTCAAGCCGAAACCCGAAGATCATAAAGACCTAAACGGAATCTGTGAACCACTGCAAATCCACTACAGGTCCTCTACATCCCCCGAAAAAACCTTAGACCACGTTCGAAAGCGGACATGCCGACATGGCCCCAGACCACAACCTTTATCTAACCACAACAATGACCACAATCAAACTCAGAGCAAAAAGTTTAGGGTTTATGATAATGACCCCAAGAACAGAAAGTAGAAAGAGCACAAGAATCAGCAAACAAACGGACCTCTCCGAGGTCGATCGAGTCGTGCGTGCCGATGTAAAGCACCGGGAACTTCGAGATCGAGGCCTCTTCGAGGAGCTTTCCGTAGAGACTCCAGTGTACCCTAATTGAGGAGTATACCTGAAATTTTTTGGATCCCTAATATGATTTAAGGAATATTCCTTGATTAAAGGATATTGGAGTCTCTGGGTTTAAGGGGTGGGTTCTTAACGGCTCCAAGGGTTTACGATTTGGGATTGCGGCTAGGAATTGCGGATTTAATGTCAAGGTTTCTGGTGTTTTGCGGTGTTTCTTGCGGGTTTCTTCTGAGCTTCCTACGCTCGCAAAGGCGTTCTGAGGTTCGGGCTCGAAGGTGCAGGGTTTGGAGGGAGCGGCTAGAGTTCATGAGGGTTTAGGGTTTAGGGTTTAGGGTTCAAAGCTTGACGAGTTGGAAAGGAAGGCTATGCAGAAGATCTGAGGCGTGAGCCATTCGGAGCGCGGGCATGCCGTACCTGGAGGCGCAACTTGGGACTCTTGGCAAGAGGTCTGTCCTATACTTTACAGGAACTTAAAGGGTTTAGGGTTTAAAGTTTAAGCTTTAGGGTTTAGGGTTTAGGAGTTTAGGACATTAATTAAAGGAACTGAAAGCTTCCTTGATGCTTCCTGTGGATTTGGATTCTCAAGGTTGGGATGGATTGTGGTTTACAAGATTGGGGTAAGACAGTGTCTCAATCCCCGAATGAGTAGTAAGTCGGTTAGTTGGTGATGTAGGATAGCCGCAGGTACTTACTTACAGCTGCACTTCTAGCCTTCCTTACTCTAGGTCCCTTGCCCTACTGGTATACTACTCTACGCGAAAATACAGAGCCTTTACGACTTCTTTGATCACCTTCTCGTCCGAAGACTCATCACTCGGCCCACAACATAAAGTCGCTTCTCCCGCAAAACCACGAAAGACTCCAAAAGCCTGCAATTAAGCCATCAAGATATAAGCCTTCATCTAAATTCTGGGGCACTGGAAAAAGACGGTGAAGAGCGACGCGTAAGGAATCAGCGCCGAATAGGAGCAGATGCCATTGAGAATGGCAAAGCACCTGCAGTTTCAGAGGTGTTGGGTCACAATCGCTGTGGGGGTTTAGGGTTCAAGGTATTAGCTTCGGGTTCCTTCCCAAGGAGCCCTACTATGAAGCCAAGAACGACAGGGAGATCCACCTTCTGTAATGTGTTCGGCAACCTGAGTGAACCCTCAAGCCATAGCCCAACAACCCCAAATTCAACACCTACAGCCCGAAACCGTAGGTCCTAAACTTTAAACCGTGCAGTCCTGAAGTAAGCCCTGAGCATACCTACATCCTTGTAACCTTCCTGCAGTCCTCGCAAAAGCACGCTGAAGCAAAGAGGCATTCCGAATCGAAGCTTCGTAGTCGGAGTCCCAACTTATTGTTGGGGGATTAACAGTCAGAAAAGGGTATGGGGTAACCGAGTATATTATAACTATGACAAGGAAACCTAAGGAATTGTATTAGGCTTCAGGCATCGGGTCTTGAACTTCGGATGTAGGTTCTGGTTTAGTACGTTTTAATCATATGCCCACCATACTCCCGATGCGGCCTCAGCTGTGCAGATTTTCGAAGGACCGCAAGCCCTGTTAAACCAATCCGAAATCCTGCGGACGAAACTCGTAAAGCAACCCTCGACGCGACTCGCTTTTGTGAGCCCAAGCCGCGCGTGCTCGCGCACGCCGAAGTGGATGTAGCGCCCGGCATAGCTGGCACCCGGCCGCAGGGAAGGCGGCAGGAAATTGCCTCTAGCAGTCGAGAAGCTACTGGTTTACCTTTAAAGTGCATATCTAGCTTCTACATGGTTCTACTGTTAGAGTCTAAACTTCTTCCAGTCTAAGCCTGGGATTTAGCTTTGACGTCAAGAACTTGGCGCCAGAAAGTGCTATGCCTTCAGGCTACGTCGGCTGTGGAGCGGGGTTGGTTTACTATAGGGGCCTTTATAATTAAAATAGGGTTTTGGGTTTTGGAGCCCATTATACTATAAATATAATAAGGAACCCCAAAAATAGAATTAGTTATTATTAAGGCCCCTATTTTACGGTGTATAGTTTCGAGCTTCGGCTCCAGATTCTCTTCCAAGTACCTCAACCCGAAAACGACAAGGTTCTCGTGCCTGAGGCCCTTTTTTGGGGCGGCCCTATGCAACTCGTCGAAAGCAGCTCCGCAGAAAACTCAGGTCTGTGAGAAGACTGTGTAGGAGTGTGCTTCTAGGAGTGTCTTGCACGTTGGCAACCTCACTAGGGTACTCCAAATTTGGCGGTCTACAGCTGTCCTGTGAGCTTGTAGATAGGCAAAAGGGAAGGTAGGGCTGAGGGCGGCGGGGGGCCTAGAGGACTTTAAACGCCAGTGCCAAAGCAACCTAGTGCACTGTTCTGTCCAATGGACTCTTCGCCTGCCTGGCCTTAGGCCTGCACAGACCGTTCCACCTCTGTACTGAAAAGAGTTAGTAAAACAGCAGTTCTGTTCGATATTGTTCGGATGGGATCGAAGAATGTGCCCGAAAAGTTTCTGCTGTGCTTTGTGGATGTGGTGAGTAAGTGGAGGCTGTGAGGTGAGTGTTCTCACCTCTTGATTGGTGTATGTACGGGCCGTGGGGTTAAGCACCTCTGTGTAGTATGTGCTCTTGAATCTTCCGCAGACTCTGTGAGTGGAAGGCTTCTAGTCTGTCGAAGTCCCCCTTGGTGAGTGCTGCGGATTCCAGCCCGTAGGTCACGAGCGGAATGAAGACCGCATTGTACATGCGTAGCTTCCACTTTAGAGTGAAGTCGGTGTTGCGCCAGAACTGGTGTAGTGAGTGGAAGTGTTTGCGTGCCTTTGCCACACGCGTGAGGACGTCTCTGTGTGAGGAGCCGTCGCTGCTGAGAGTGACGCCAAGGTATTTGGCGTGTTGCTCGATTGTGAGGGGGGTGCCGTTGGTGAAATGGACGGTGTTCTGTGAAGTGGGGGAGCACCGTAACACGCACTTCTTGAGGTTCAGGAGCAGGTTGCTGTGAGACGCAACCTTCTGCAAAGTGTGTAGCAACTGCTCCGCTCTTTTAGCGGTGCCTGCTATGAGTGCTGTGTCGTCTGCGTACGCAAGGTCGTAAAAGGGCTGGTTTTGGCTGTACAGCCAGGGTAGAAACTCCCCGTTCCCTGTGAGCTCCTGGTCAACGTCGTGCATCACCATGCCGTGAACTATGAGGAAAAGGTACGGTGAAAGGGGGCAGCCTTGACGTATTCCAGGGTTGGCTTCTGCGCTGCTGCTCTGCTTGCCTGCTGCTGACACAGTGAATTGTGGTGAGGTGTATATGTTTTTGATGAGTGCTGTGAAGTGCGGTGGGACGCCTACGCGCGTCAGTGCTGTGAGAAGGGCGTCGGGGTGTATCTTGTCGAACGCCTTTTCCCAGTAGTGTAGAGTGATTGCCCTGTGGCCTCCGCTCGCTCTATGAGTCTTCGGATGATGTGTATGGGCTGGCAGGTAGAGCGTGTTGCTCTAAACCCGTATTGGGTTTCTCTCAGCCTGTCGTCCAGGGCTGCTTGTAGTCTGGTGTGTAGGATCTTCGCGAAAAGCTTGTAGGAGGTGTTCAAGAGGGAGATGGGGCGGTAACTGGCTGGGTCTGTGAGCGGTCCTTTGCCTTTGTAAATCTGGACCACTATTGCTTTGTGCCAGTCGTCAGGGATGGTGGCTGTGAGAAGGGACTGGTTGAGGACCCTGAGGAGCGCTGCTTGGTTGTGTTCGTCAAGCCACTGCCAGGCTTCCGCTGGAAGGCTGTCCGGTCCGGGAGTTTTGTTGTGTGCTAGCTCCTTCAGCGCCGCCCTTGTGCTCCGCTGGCAACTGGACCTCGCACTTCCAGTCCGCCACTGTGCCCGTCGTTCCTGTGAGGCTCGAGGTCTTGCGGCTGTAAAGGATTCTTCCCAGCCATGCACCCTCCTTGTCCTCCAGGATGAGGGTCTTCCAGCGCGGCACCAGGGTCTCCTTGTTGAAACGGGCGAAGAGCCGCTGGTACGCATTCATCAAGCCGTGGAGAGGAGCTCCAAGTCTCCGCTCGAATTGCATGATCCCGGGCGCCATCTTCACCGGCAGGCTCCAGTTCCACGTCTTGATCTCCCAGACCTTCTGTGAGGACCCGGCTTTGCTCCCTTCTCCCATGTCGTCATCCTTGGGGTCGGCGTCGCTTGCCTTCCCCGGGGTGTCCTGTGAGCCGGCACTCTTCTCACCCTCTCCAGTTATCTTCTTCTCCGTGTCCTCGGCCTCGTCGTCCTTCTCGTGGCGGGCCTCGTCCTTGACTTCGTGCCAGTAGCGCACCACCGCTCTGGAGCAAGCGTCCATCACCTTCTTGTGCGCACCGTAGGTCTGGACTGTGAGGATGGAGATCGGGGCCAGGAACTTCTTGCCGTCGGATCCTTCCATGGTCGTGGTGGTGAGGTCCCACTCCAGGTAGCCGAGGTTGTTCTCCTTCAAGGCCTCCGCCACTGTGAGCTCGCGGTCCGCTGCTGTAGCCCACTCTGGGAAGTTCCGGACCACCAGTGTGCGTTTAGCTGCCTCGATCTGTGAGTACATCAGGTCCTTCTCCGTCCAGGCCGTCCGGATCTTGAGCATGCGTACCTCGTGCTCGAGCGTGTTGATCTTCACCGCGTGGTTGACGAGCTCGGCACTGACCTGTGAGAAGGCCGCCTGCAAGGCGGGGCCAACCTTGGTCTGAAGGGCCTCTGTGATCATGGCCGCACACTCCTCTCTGGACGCCGGCTGTGAGGAACCAGCGTCTCCATGCGGAACCCGCACTTCCCAATCTTGCGGGCGTGCAACTGGAGCAGCCGTGGACAGCACCAATGGACCCTCGCCTGTGAGCAAGGCGTCGTGCTGTGAAATGCGCTGTTGCATCTCAGCCAACTTGTCGGCCGTCTCGGCATTCGCTGCCGTCTGCTCTGCCCCTTGAACACGTTGGGCCTCTAGGCCAGCAGCCACTGCTGTGAGCTGCGAGGCCATTGCTTCCAGCACCTTGGATTGGTCTGCCATGGCGCCTGTGAGGGCTACAGTGAGGGAAAGGGCACGAAAGTTTGAGCACTCGTGAGCCTTGCCTGAGGCCCTAAACCCCCCAACACCTGAAAAAAAAAAACCTTAAGGCCTGAAGGTGTACACGAAGAGAAGCACTTTCCAGGGCTTTTGGCCTCAGGGTTTCGGGGCTGGGAACTGCAGGGTTTAGGGTGTAGGGTTTAGGGTGTAGGGGTTTAGGGTTTAGGGTTTAGGAACTGCAATCTCCTCGTCTGAGATGTTGAAGCCATCCTTAAACGTTGCCGGCTCAAATCCTTCTCAGAGACGTAGCACAATGTCATCTATCCCAAACCATACCCGAAACCAAAAGCCTAAACCCTAACCCAAATGAAGCGCTGAACGCCTTAACCTGATCCAAAACCCCTGAAACCTAAACCCGAACGCCAAACCCCTTAATCGTCACTCTGGAACCCTAAACCATCCTAAACCCCACAAACCCCTTCTAGAACCCTTATAGAGAACCCGTTTAGCGGATCAAACCCTCAAATAAGGAATATACCGATCTCTCCGGGTTCCCCTTCGCCGCCAAGCCTTGGATGCTCGGAAAGTGGGCCCCGACGCTGCTGGCGACGTCGGGCGATCCTGAGAGCTACTAGGTCTCAGATCAGAGGTTTGGGGTCTTCCTAAACCCCCAAAAAATAGGTAAAACAATGGCCCAGAACCTGTAAAAGGCTATTATTCTACATACTTTTTGGGTCCAGGTTCAGGGGATCGAGGGTCCGGGGTTTGGGGTTCAAGCGGGTCCAACAGAAGATTCGAGAGTCTGCTGAGTTTAAAGACCAGAGTTTAAGGTGACCGGGTTTGGAGCTGTGAGTTTTGGGGTCCAGGGTTCGGAGTTTCAGGCGCCCGGCTTGGGGTTTAGGGTTCAGGGAGGGGTTCGGAACTTAACTGTAAGGGCTCACATAGGGTGGTTTCGGCATGTCGGCATCGCCTTACGATTTCAAGTGTGTTAGGTCTGGATGGCATCCCTTGCTAGGCTAGGCCCCAAAAGTTGCGCAGGTGATGATGCTCTGAAGTTAGTCTAGGATCGCTTCCTCATGCACTGCTTCATCTAGGCTTTAGTGGGTGCAACGTTCGTTGCTTGGGCTAGCAGGCCTCTGTGTTAGTCTGGGATCGGCGGCTGCAGGCCTGGGTTGCAGGGTTTGGTGTCAACAAGCGTGATTTAAAGAAAAACATGCCCTGCCAGTGTCTGCTGAAACCCGAACCCAACAGACATGAAACATATCAATGCATCCACTCTCTTTTGCTATCTGTCGTCAACCAACACTATCTTACCAAACGATGCAATCGAAATGTTCGATGAAGGGCTTCGGGGGATTAGGGATTCTGCGCCTTTTCGGGCTTTAGTGTTGTATTCGGCGCTTTCGGATTTCTGCGATGTGGGCTCAACGAGATTCCAAGCCTCGTCATGCCAGTTTGTTCGATCCGAAACTTTAACCCCTGAGCCCTAGCCCAAGGCCTGATCAGCGAACCCGAATTCCAGAACCAGAAACCCTCAAACCCTTAACTTTTAAACCCCAAACCCTAAACTCGAAAAAACGCTTAACTGCCTTAACTCTCCGAAACCCTAAACCCTAAACTCCTAGACGCTTAACTGCCTTAACTCTCCTAAACCCTAAACCCTAAACTCCTCAACGCTTAACTGCCTTAACTCTCCTAAACCCTAAACCCTAAACTCCTAAACGCTTAACTGCCTTAACTCTCCCAAACCCTAAACCCTAAACTCCTAAACGCTTAACTGCCTTAACTCTCCTAAACCTTAAACCCTAAACTCCTAAACGCTTAACTGCCTTAACTCTCCTAAACCCTAAACCCTAAACTCCTAAACGCTTAACTGCCTTAACTCTCCTAAACCCTAAACCCTAAACTCCTAAACGCTTAACCGCCTTAACTCTCCTAAACCCTAAACCCTAAACTCCTAAACGCTTAACTGCCTTAACTCTCCTAAACCCTAAACCCTAAACTCCTAAAACGCTTAACTGCCTTAACTCTCCTAAACCCTAAACCCTAAACTCCTAAAACGCTTAACTGCCTTAACTCTCCTAAACCCTAAACCCTAAACTCCTAAACGCTTAACTGCCTTAACTCTCCTAAACCTTAAACCCTAAACTCCTAAACGCTTAACTGCCTTAACTCTCCTAAACCCTAAACCCTAAACTCTCCTAAACCCTAAACCCTAAACTCCTAAACGCTTAACTGCCTTAACTCTTCTAAACCCTAAACCCTAAACTCCTAAACGCTTAACTGCCTTAACTCTCCTAAACCCTAAACCCTAAACTCCCAAACCCTTAACTACTTTAACTCCTAAACCCTCAACCCCAAACCATCAAATCGTAAACCGTCAAACCGTAAAGCACGACCCCCCAGGGCTTCTGAGTATGGCTCCGCATGATGAATAGGAAAAGGGAGTGTTGCTGCATCTCACTTCAGCTGTGTAGAACAGACCTGCCACAACCGCTCGTCTTCCTTCCATTAAACAGATATACTGGGCTCACTAGGCCTAGATCCTACACCGCTCCTCCGATCAACGCCGGAGTCTGCTCGGCAAAATTCTTGAGCACCTCGGAGACGTAGACCTCCACAGGTGTGCTGTTTTCTGAGTTTGGGTTTGGGAGATAGGGCTTTAGGTTTTTAGGGTGTTGGGTTTTGGGGTTTCGGCTCCGTTGCAACACTGAAAGGTCTAGGGGTGCTAATTTATCGCTTTATCCAACTGCAAGAACCTAAATCTCCGTTAAGAGGGAGGGCTACCGTTCAGAGCCCAGGGCTTTGGGCTTCGAGGCTGAAGCTGTGGAGGTGGAAGGTCTGTCGTCCTGGAATCGGAAGAGCTACCCGTATGAAAATCCTAGGAGCCCGGAAGCTGGTGTTGTGCAGTGATACAGAACGCTTGATGATTCGACTATATAGGGTTGTGGCGCGTCTCTACTATCCTTACATTCAGAAACCCTCAAAAAAATATAAACTTGTAAGGTATATCGTCCCTAGATTCCGCACTCCACAGCTCCACTCCTTAGAACCCACAGCTTGCCGCTCCTTGAAGCCTGGATCCGAAACCTCCAGGGCCTAAATCCAAGCCTCTAAGCCAGCGGCCTGCAGAATTGCCATAAGAATCCCCTCAGAGTCCTTCTTTTGCTACAAGATCCGCCCCACCCAAGCCTCTCATAGAGGTCCCCCATCTTCAAGTCCACAAAAAACCCGAGAGGAACCTAGGAACTCCACCCCAAAACCCGAAGTCCTTCACCCTAGACAATAAAAACTTTGACCCTGAACCCTAAACCTTAAACCCCAAACAAAACCCCAAATCTTCTGAGGCCGAAGACACGGCCGGCTTTGTACTTGAAGCTCTTCGTGCCGACCTGAGGCCAAAGCTGCGACAGCTTCTCCATTACAAGTGGGGGGCTTAATAATTCGAATGGGGCTTGGGGGTACAGTAGTTTGCGGAAGTATTAAGGCCTCTATACTGTAAGACATCAGACGGTTTCTGAACGGCTTTAGCGGGATTTTGTCGTGTTCGTGGGTGCTTGGTAAGGCTGCATCGTGTTCTTGCTTAACGTGCTTTACGGCCGTGTATATAGGCCCCTTACGATAAGTTATAAGCGAGTGTTCTTGGGGTTTTATGATTCTTTTTGTATGGTGTTAGGGCCTACAGGGCACTCCAAAGAATACGATGATTCAGTATTCAGACCCATGTTCCACTCTTTTTCTCGCACTACGACACAAGACAACCCTTTGCTCCCTGTAAACCACCAGTCCAAGAAGGTCAGACGCAGTAGTACCAGTAGATGCTGTGCGTGCCGGTCGTCGTGTGGAGTCCGCCAGGCTTTCAGCATAAGAACCCCGAGACATTCGGAAACCTTAAACCTGCAACTTGAAGCTTGCGAATGCCTTCTGTCGGCTTTTCACAGGCGACATGACCTAGAATCAACCTGCCATTCCATACCAGAACCTCAAAACGCCGAAGCTCCAACAGGAAGTCAAGGCATCGAACACCGAAATAAGCCCAGAGAGGTGACTTTCTGATCCCTGAACTGCATTTTGAACGCTTGGTTTAAGTCCCTAAACCCCCAAATCCGAAAACCCTGAACCGAACTTGAACCCTTGGACAAAACCCTGACACTCCTGAAACCCCATAACGCCGTCATGTTCAATGCCCTGCGGGACCCACATCTACAGCTATACGGCTGTACCCAAATCCAACCCGATAAACGCCTCGCAAGACCCTACACAACATCTCTTAAGGAAATCACATTACAACCTCAAACTAACAGCTCTTAGGAAAACACATTACAACTTCAAAATCCCTAGGGCCCAAAACCCCCATAAACCTTCAACCCTAATCCCTAAACCCTGAACCCCAAACCCTAAACCCCAAACCCTAAACTTAAACCCGGAACCCTAGACCCTAAACCCCAAACCCCAAACCCTGGCCGGGCAGCCTTGAAACGCTTGGCCGGCGGCTCGTCCCCCTCGGTGGCATCGTCCTCGACGTGTCGGCTCCAAGGTGTTCGCCGTATGGGTTTGGTATTTGGTCAAAGGTTTGCTTGTAAGATATGACATAATATCTGATATATAACAGGTAAGATATGATATATAACAAGTAATATATGATAGATAGTATGTAAATATATAAAGGGCTTCGAGCTTTTAATTTGTCGGCCCGTTGTCCTCCCCCATCCTTGCAAGACTCGGCAGCTTGGGGATTAGGGTGTAGGGAGTAATGTAGGAACCTGATTAAGAAACCTTGGGCCTTTATTTGGGTTGCTTATATGAATCCTACTATTTTGGGGGTTATAGACCCAGGGTTTCTTAATCAGGTTCCTACATTATAGGGATTCCGGGCCTGCGAACGGAATGCGCCCGCTTTTTCAACTGAGGAGTATATGCCCGAAGTTGAAATGAAGTAACCCCAAGTGATCCAAGAGACTCTAGATTGCGTTGTGGGGTTTGGGGCCTGATGTGCAGGGCTTAAGGCATAGACCTCGCCTTTCAGCTGTAGGCCCGGTTGGATCTCTAACCCAAGAACTGAAAAAGCTGTCCCTGATGGACCAACGAAGCAAAACCCTGCCAGGCAGAGAGCGAACTGCCAATTCAGGCGTTTTCGTTTCAGGATTGAGGCAATGCCCGGGGAAAAGGGTATTGAGCACGGCACACGGCCGAGAGGGAAAAGAGTGATTGCTGACCTGACGAAGCCCTATAGTGCCCCAGCAAAACCCTGCGAAAAAGACATACTACTCGCCTCAATACCCAGAGCTGGAAACTCCAAGAACCTAGATCCCAAACCTTTGAAACCCGACCCAAAGCCGAAACTTAAAACTCCTAACTCAGGCCAACTGACCCGCCTCAAGCCCTGAAGCACCAAAAACCACGGAAAACTCTGAAAAAGGGAAACGATATAGGGAAAATGAGATAAATAGTTCGGGAAACAGATTGAAAAGCAAAGGAGCAACACACAGAAAAAAAAGGCTCGAAGCCCCCCTGTCGGGCGATATCCCTTCATCCTCGTTCCGCAGGTCGGGCAGCGCGGCCATGATGGAGGCGAGCTCGTTGGTCAGGTATTTCTCCTGAGATTTTAGGGTTTAGGGTTTTGAGGTTTGGGGGTTTCAAGGTTTTCTCTTTCCGAGAGCACTTGTGGGTTTATGCGGGTTTAGGGCTTTCCCTTCCAGAAGCACTTTGGTTTTCGGACTCCTTTTTCCCAAACGGCTGATCCAGAAGCACTTTGGCGTTGGGGTTTTGGGTTACTAAACCATCGCCCTACAACACAAGACCCGAAGCTGTGAATTCGGATTTTGCACTTTACACTTCGAAACCTCGAAGAGCCTTGAGCCCATCCGGAAGCCAAACCAAACGTCGGGCTCAGGGTTTAGGGTGTTCAGGGCTTAGGGTTTAGGGTTCAGGGTTTAGGGTTCAGGGTTTGGGGTTCAGGGTTTGGGGTTCAGGGTTTAGGGTTGAGGGCGTTTGTCTTCAATCGCCTTATCTGAAAAATGCCCTGCGCTTCACATTCAAACATGATATTGGAAACAGTACCGTTTGATATTTAAAGTTACCTTGAGAAATGTTCACGGACTGAACATTCAGAAACGATACTTTAAAAAGTTGTGGGCTTTTCTTGAGAAATGACACGTTGATAAGGAGTTCTGCATTTAAACGGGAAATGACCTTTTGACATGTTTCGGGTTTCCTATCCTCAGAAATGATGTTCAAACATATGGTAGGATGTCTTGAAAAATGATAGTCGGAGAATGTTTTGGGTACTGAATCCCAGAAGTTTCGGTGTGGTAGACGGTTTGGGGTTTGAAGGTTTGGAGGTTCATGGAAGCATCAGCAAACCGAAGATTCTCGAAAACAACCTAAACAATGCTATTTCCCACAGAGTGCAATAAGCCTCACTGAAAGAATACCCTTGTCCTTTAAATCCTCATCCAAAAGGATGTTCTTCCACTTCACGCAGCTTAGGGCTTTTAGATTGTCTGTACTTCGGAGGTTACGGCTCCAGTTTCATGTGGGTAGTTTTCCAAACTAGGGTCCCTGTTTAGGTCCCCAAATAGTACGGCACCCTGATTCAATAATAAAAGCACCTTACTTTGGAGAACCTACCTCTTGCAAAGCTGCTACAACCCTTTGTGGCCCTGACCCTAAGCCGTAAGCCCTGAACCACAAACCATAAGCCCTATACCCGAAACCCCAAACCCCCCCATACCCTAAACCATAAGCCCCAAACCCTAAACCCCAAACCCTAAACCCTAATTCCCTCACAGCCTTGGCCTTGACACGCTCGGACGACGTTTTCCTCTCTTTACCTGGCCGGTGTCAATCGAGGTTCATACGAAATCGGATTCAGAGGTGCCGGGCACCGCAGAGAAAGCGAGCACGGCATCCTTTTCGAGAAGGGTGCCGCCCGAGCCCACAAGAAAGATGGCATAAAAGACACTCAACCTCCTGGAACGGCGGTGGGGTGGTGGCGGTAAAAGACTTGAGAGGAAGGCAAGGCCTGCTGAACTTCAACACCACGCTGGCTTATGCACCTCAGCAACAGGCGGACGGGAATGTTGGGGGCCATTCCCTCAGCCTTGGCCTTGACACGCTCGGACGACTTTTTCCTCTCTTTACCTGGCAGGTGTCAATCGAGAAACATACGGATTCAGATTCAGAGGTGCCGATGATGGAGACAGGCACCGCAGAGAAGGCGAGCACGGCATCCTTTTCGAGAAGGGTGCCGCCCGAGCCCACAAGAAAGATGGCATAAAAGACACTCAACCTCCTGGAACGGCGGTGGGGTGGTGGCGGTAA
>BGNK01003641.1:40137-69501 GCA_003297005.1 Symbiodinium sp. clade A Y106
CGGACATCTGTAAATTCATGCAAAGCGTCGTCCACGGTCCACCCCTGTTGGCGTAACTCCCCAACCACCTCCCAACAACGACGGTCTGCCGTCTCACATTCTTGCGCGTTGGGAGGGCGGTAAAGTAGGATCGGAGCGGGCCTGTAAGTGTTTCAGGAACTTCATCTCGTAAGCACGTAAAACACCAAGGTGTGCCACATCAGCTAGTGCTAAAGCATTGGAGTGAATGGCCAACAACCTGCTGATACCAAACAGACCCATGTTGTCAGCGATATTGATACAAACAGACCCATGTTGTCAGCGATATTGCGGGAGGGAACGTCATCGTAAAGCACATCAGCAAAGTTCTCGAAGCGAGCGAGTTTTCTGGGCCTGTTGGCATTGTAGTCCTCTTCCTGCTGTTTGGAAAGTCGATGGACAGTCGATGCTTCCATGAAATAAATTTCCAGTCCTTTACCGACTTCAAACGATACGCCTGCGAAAGCAACCTAGCTGAAGGAAAGTTGGAATCATCGAGTACTTCCGAGGGGTAGGCTTTCTCGAAATCTCGCTTCAGTTGCAAAGTAACCTCGGAACTGAGCTTCGGTGGGAAGGTTTCCGACCACGAAGACTGTAAAGCACTCGCAGCTGTTCCCGAAGAAGCCGAGTGTGCAGTGCAAAGCTTGTGTGCATGCACCCACAGCAAACGAACCGTGGGAAGCTCCTCAGCATCAAGTGCCCAGCCTCGNAAAGCACTCGCAGCTGTTCCCGAAGAAGCCGAGTGTGCAGTGCAAAGCTTGTGTGCATGCACCCACAGCAAACGAACCGTGGGAAGCTCCTCAGCATCAAGTGCCCAGCCTCGCTCCTGAAGGAAAGTATCAAGACCTTCCAGGTTCAAAGTGCCAAGGCCAAATGCAAGCAAAGTGTAGCTCGGCAGAGTGGTCGCTGAGTCCGGAATTTGCAACCGTAAAGCTGCAGCGAGCTCCCGGACTGTCGACGACGTAGAGAGTGACTCCATGACCTGCCAGCAAATGAAAGGAATGTACGGCAGTCACATGGCACCAAACGCAAGCAACAGCACACGCTGCACTCTTTTGTTTTCCCGTAAAGCAAGGTTGTAGCAAACGCGTGCTGCTGGAACCCCAGACCAAAGCTCTATATGCATGTAAAGAAAGCAGGTTATGTAATCCAAAAAGCATGGGGTCCAGCATTGACGCAATTACGGTGCGACTGAGGCCCCACCCTATGCTGTTGTAAAGTGGGTAACGCGGGTGGGGCACGCAAAGAAGCAGAGCCTGCAGCGGAGCTCCGGAAAGTAGTGGGCCTGGGCCATGTCGAGCAAGGAGGGTACGCGAAGGGAAGCTGGGAGCAAAGCTCGGGCAAGACGCTGCATCAAACCAGATGCTAAGCTCAAGCGATACGCAAAGTCAATGTGCAACTGACTGCCGCAAACGAAGCTATCTGACGCACGCACTGCAAAGCAAGCTAGGGGTGCAACTCAGCATGCACCCTGGCCTCGTAAAGAAGCTTGCGGCCCTCCCGGCTCGCTACCCGGCCCGTAGAGCAGAACTTTGACGCAAAAGCGACGCTCGGGCAGGCGGGACGTACGAAAAGCAAAGTGTCTGCAAAAGCATGATTCTCTTGTGGTTGCAGACCATAAGACGCTCACATGCATGCAAAGCAATCAGGAGGCAAACCTGCAGGCAGATAGGCAAAGCACACGCATGTTTGTCTTAAGTCCCTGGCCGTTAAAACTCCAGGCACGCTTATGCCTGCAATAATTCTTCCCCGCGGGTGCAAAATGCACAACCTGGAAAGTACTAACAATGCATCCACAAGCCGGCTTCAGGTGTATGCCCTGAAAAGTAGAGCAACGTTCAAGCTCCGCACATTCGACTGCTTTGTGGATGGTCCTCGCTGTGACGATGAAAAGTACTTCCTCGGGATCCTCGAGGTCACCCGTGCTGTGCAAAGGAAGCTCAGCCCGAGGCTCAGGCACCGGCAAAGTAGTGGAGACCATCTGTGTCCCCACCGCAGAACCTGAACTGTCGGGGGCCTGTAAAGGAGGCTCCTCAGAGCGTGCTGCAACTTCCACCACGGGTGCCCCACATGGTATAGCAAAGCTGGCCTCCGCGAAATGTCCCGAGCGTTCTTGTAAAGGAGGCTCCTGGAGGGGCACCTGGCCACCCCGGTGCTGCGGGCAAAGTGGCCGCCAACCACCCTGCAGCGCCTTGAGCACGGCGCTTTGTAAAGCAAGTGCACCAAAAACATCGTCTCCGCTGTAAAGTCGAGCACTCGAATTTCTGTGATGCCCCTGAACAGCACGCAAATCTTCACTCAAAGAAAGCTGGTTGGCCCACGACAGCAGGGTAGTTTTGCAACTATGTAGTGTAAAGTTCTGGNGACAGCAAGCCCCACTGTGCGAGGAGGTGGCGTAAAGTTGCCAAACCCTCCCCATATGTCATGGGCACATATAGCTCATCATCCCCCGAATGAAACAGCAAAGCATCAGGTTCCACCGAGCCAGCCACTCGGGCGATACGTGCCCACTCATTTTTCAGCAAAGACAACCATGCCGAAAACCATGGACCATACAGGCCCACCCCCACAACACCAAACGGCGCTCCACGCAAAGATGTCTTCGTTCTATACGAAATACCTCAGCCAACCGCTTGCTCGTAAAGAAGCGTCCCCCAGCGAACATGTAAAGCATCACTGAACCGCAGCGATCCCCAGATCATTACCAGTAAAGCTCCAATTGCAAGCTGCAGCTGTGGAAACTTGTTGGCGAGCATGGAAAATTCCAGGAGTGCTACAAAATCCAGGGGCAAAGTCACACGAGCCTTAGCACCGTCAGGCTTGGAAGGCAAAGGAAATTGCAAACTTGGCGGTAAAGGCGGCCTCGGAGGAAACTCCTCTGTACCCCCATGTTGCAAAGGATCAGCCAGTCCTGAAAGGATGCATTCATCGGCCTGAAGTAACGGAGACTGTAAAGTAAGCGTCTCTGAGGGATATACCGCATAGTCTTGAGCAGAACGAAAAGAAGGCCGTAGCCTGGCATCCTGACAAGAGCGCACAGCAAAATTGGCACGCTGGACAAAGTAGGGTCGCACCCGAGGAGCTGCCCCAAAGGTTGGGGCCGAAGCCGGCACGGGATCTGTCCACTGGTGCAAAGTGTGGGCGCGGCCTAGGCGTCCACTTTGGCGCCGCCTGCAAAGGAGACACTCCGGACCTCCAAGAAGACGGCAACGGCAAAGCTGAGACAGGTGCCGCACTGACCAAAGTAAAAGAACCACTCCCCGAGGAAAGTGACACCGCCGGGCTCGAGGCATCAACTTTGTCGTCCTGCGACTGAGGCGGATCCTGTAAAGAAGCGGCAGCCGGCTGTCACCTATAACGCTTCACCCTAAAAGGTGATGTTTCCTGGGGCTCCGCCATGGTGTCAGTCTAAAGTATCCAGGAAAGAAGTTGTATCTGTGTTCTCCACCTGGCCTTCTAAAGCGCTCACACGGCGCTCAAGAACCCGAATATAAGCGGTGTATAAAGAACGCAAATCTTGGCGCAAAAGATCAACGCGCTCGTGGACCTGGGTGAGGGCCTCCAAAGTATCTTCACGAAGTTCAAGTAAGCTTTATGGAAATCCTCCCGTACAGTGTCGCACTCCGCCTTGGCGTCCTTGGTCGCGCGCTGAAAAAGTCCCCACAAACTGGAGTCAAAGTAAGTGCGATACTCGTCCAGTAAAGCACGGGGGATCTGTCGCGCGTTCTCTAAAGCAGAGAGGCGCTCCTCAAAATCTCCTCTTGGTAAAGTACCAGAGGCTTCCAATGCTGAAACGCGCGACTGCAAAGAACAGACTGCCGCGTTAAGGCCCACCTCAGAGTCCATCAACGGACAAGGGCAACCTATGCTGTTGGTAGAGCAAACCAGCTCACTGTGTTTAAAACTGTCACATGAAAGCGAACGCATGAAATTTGCATGCACAAAACGCTGCTGTTATGTAAAACTGCATATTGTGACTCAAAACTTTTAAAGCGGAAGCAAAGCTAGAGCTATGCTTTGAAGCACGCGTGTCTTGAGCCGAAATGTTGTGTTTGGAACACGTAAAGTAAAACATACATGAGTAAACACATGAAACGTAGTGTCCGCAGGTTCACCAAGCGCTTTTCCTTTTCCCGGCGAAGAAGCCGCAGGGGTACAAGGCCTGGCCGACGAAGAGGACGGCAAAGTCTCCGAGGGCTGCCGCGTCGCAGCAGCACGTGCTTTTGGCCCACCTACCAGGGGAAGAGTCCACAACCTCCCAGTCCTCGTCTTCCAAAGCCGCAGTAAGCTCCCTAAGTGCACTCGCTAGACGGCTAGGCATCCTCCGGACGCCGCAAAAGTTCCTTGAGGCTCCGAGGCGGCGGCGCACGAAGAAGGTGCCAAGACTGGTGGGCAAGACGAAGGCGCTGTTGTGCTAAGGCTGAGGCCGTAGTCAGAGTTTGAGTGGATGCAAGTAGGCTTTGACCGTTGCTTGCCCACTCCAGCGGCCATGGTATTGGACCCGAGCAATGTCCAGCAATGTTCTCCGTGGTGCGAAACAAGTGCGTCGCACTGCCGCCCCTTAGGGACCCGAGAGTAAAGCCCCGATCGGCAAGGTCAAGCCTGCTGAGCGCCAAACCCAGCCTTTTGGACCAGTCACGGCGCCCCGCACGGAGCACGCGGCGGTGCGTAGGGCGACCTGAGCACCACCAGCGCACCCAGGCGATCAACTGCTCATCCTTCAGCAGCACGAATTGCGTTCGCCAAACCCTTCTGGTTTTTGGAGTCCCTTTAGGCACAACACCATCCCTACTTGTTCGGAAGCAGGCCAGTCACCTTCGAGCCTTCGAGAAAAGTGATGTCCCCGACGAAAAGCTTGTCCATTTCGCCAGGCCTACGCAACCCTTCAAAGGAGAGCCACGCTCCACCACTGACGCGAACCCTGCCCTCTTCACGAAACCCCATGGCTAGACATGTCACCAACACTGCTTGCACGATGTACCGACATCGGGATGCGCGGGTTCACGGGCAGCAAGGTGCGCCACCCACGCAGCGCGGCCCAGGTGCCACGCAACAGTGGCCCCGAGAGACGCAGAGTCCTTTGAACACCCAAAACGCCCAATCGTACACGATAAAACCGCCAGGCCGCCGCAGCCCGAAGGCCACGCCGATACTCAGCACTCAAAGCCGCCCGGTGGGAGGGGCACTGGCCTTCGTCCATTGTAAGCGAGCATCGGCAAGCTTCTCACCGAACCCGTAAGGACAAGCCCCAAACTCTCGAGCACATCGGCCCCGCGAGGGATCATCATGCACACGATTTCCCGAACATGTCAGCACCGCATCGTCTATCCAGGGAGTCAACACCCACTCGACGAAGAGAATACTGCTGAATGAAGCGATTCGTCACCTCTCGGCGCCAGGCCGCACTGTTTTTCGGGCGCATAAAGACTGCACCACCGGCCTCCAGGAGAACCCTCATCAGGCGCAGACCCCCTTCCCACTGTAAGTTGCCCGCCTGACCTCGGCGTTCCGTGGGTCACCCTCTGATTCTCCTCAAGGCGGCGCGAACCAGGCCCACCGGACCTGCCCAGTCGCCCTCCCAGCTAGCCGACACAGCATTGATACCCCCCCAAGGTTGGAGCATAGGCACTCCCGCCTTCCGATGGCCATCCGTGATAACAGCCGTCTCAGCAAAGACAGCCCATCACGACTCAGGCACTAGCGCAGCCATCCCCGTCGACAACAATTTGTCGGCCAAAGCCGGCTCCTCCTCAGCCGGCACACGGTGACTTGTGAAGGGAAGCCAAGTTCCGACCGTCCCCCTCCTCTCGCCTTCAAGCCACCGGCACGGATCCACCAACCCAGCCTGGCTGGGGATAGCAATCCACCGGCAAAGCTACTGTACTGGCCTCCTCGGCAGCTGCTCCATCATGAAAATAGCTTGCACCAACTGTACATTGAACCTGGGCCAACATGGACTCTACAACGGATCGCTTGCCATCACACGCCAAACGACCAGCCACAAGCTCAAGGGAAACGAATTCGCCCATCTCGCCGAGGAGCTTATCGGTGAAGGCTCTAATGTCCCTACAGGCACGATAGCTCACCCGCGGCTCACGCCCACTGCCCTTGGGTGCCGGGCACCCGAGAGTAACGAAATTTCCCCAACCCACGAATGCGTTGAGAAAGGCCTTTGACCACCACATCGTCACCTCAGCTGCCTCACCCCGCACCTCCTCAGTCAGGATAGCCTCCGGGTAGGGCAACGCGCATGGAAATAATGGGCCTTCGCTGGACCGCTCCAGCAGATAACCTTGGACACCTTGAAACCAGGCGAAATACTGAATAAAAGAACTATCCGAATTAGCTCCAGCCAACACCGGGTGAACCACCGTAGCCCCAGCCGAAGACAACTGCATGCACACAAAAGGGATCACTTCCTGGTGGCCACCCCCGCGGAACGGCTTTCCTCGTCCTCGGCATGGTGGTTTCCGGGGCCCTTGCTCTCCCGAACGCGCTTCTGAAGGCGATGCACTGCGTCCAGGTACCCCGAGATCACCGACATTTCCTGCCGGGTGCCTGCGAAGTCCCTCTTCGTCAAAGGATCCGGCAATCCAGTGAGGAGCCAAGCCGAGCCCCAGTCGCCCCCCTGCATCACTGCCTGCAATTTGGACTTTAAGTTCTGGATCACCTGGGCCGTGGCCACATCCGGCTGATTGCTCCTGAGCAACTCGTAGACCTCCACGTCCATAATGGCGGTTCTGTGGAGCCTCTTGAATTTTCTGTTGCTTCTTCACGTAATCCTTCAACGTCCAAGCTTGGCCCTTTACCACCCCGAGGTCCTCGATAACCTCCTTCTCGAACTGCTCGCACACTTTCTTCGGATGTCGCCTGATGCTGCGATGGAGCTTGTGGAGCAACTCCACCGCCTTCATCCCTTTGGCCTTGTCCTCGTCGGCATCGCTGTCGTCGGAGTCGGAACCACCATGGAGATCGAGGTAATCTCTAGAGGAAGCCGCACGGCTGCGCCGAGGCTCCTTGTCCAAGAGCATCACCTTGAGGACGGTCGGAAGCAAGTCGTTGGCATCCTTCCCCTCGGCAAGGCCTTTGGCTAGCATCTGCTTGATAAGATCCTTCTCTCCCTTGGGCTTCTTCTTCTTGTCGTTGGCTGGGTCCCCCGAGCCCCCGGGAGGCAGATACTTGCTTCGGCCCTTTTTTGGGGGGAATGCTGATTCGCCCTCGCTGTCGCTCTCCTCCTCTGCTTCCGAATCCCCTCGGCAAAGAGGCCCTGCAGCTGACCCAAATCGGCAGCTAAAGAACCCTTCCCCTTCTGTGCCTTCGGCCTCGCTGCTTCGGAGCTCGTTGTCCTTCGCCTTGGTCCATGCAGTGCGGCAGGTCTCCAAGGGCGCCAAGTCCTTCGGCTTGTCACCCTTCCACCCTGCCGGTGGTTCCAAGCTAGCAGTGTCACGAGCAACCCTCACAAAGTAGATGAGCTTATCACTGACCTTCACCTGCGAGGTATGCTCTAAAGTTGTCAAGTCGGAGGTCGTCGCCAGCACCAGCTCCTCGTCGGCAGCTTCCACCACCCAACCAATCACCGGTACTAACGAGCCCTCCCCAATCACTCGACAGTAGCACAAGTCGCTCAGTTCTGCCATGGCTTCGCCTAAGCAATCCCTTTAAAAGACTTGAGAGGAAGGCAAGGCCTGCTGAACTTCAACACCACGCTGGCTTATGCACCTCAGCAACAAGCAGACGGGAATGTTGGGGGCCAACCGTATACTCTAGAACTTGGCTTGCCGAAGCTCCGCTGTGGCTTCCCAGCTGTCGGACACGTACTTCCCCTGGCGAAGGACTTCAGGAAAACAAGTTAGGATTCTGGGTTCAGGAAGTTCTGGGTTGGGGCTTTGGGAATCAAGGGTTTCAGGGCAGTGCGTCGGGGGTTTAGAGGAGATACTGAGGGTGTCGGGTCTAGGGCGATGCTACTCTTCGTAAGCTTGCTGCAATTTCGGTGGGCGAGGAAGCCTTTGCGGCATCTGAAGTCCAGCACTCTGCTGGAGAACTGTTGCTATTGGTTGGGTTCTTCATCGGCTTTTGGGAAAGGCCCAGTTTTTTCCGCTTTGGCTTAGGAGGTAAGCCTCCTAATATAGGGGCCTGAATAATTACCAATATTATTCCTGAGGGTTCCTTCATACAGTTATAGTATAGTGTACCCCAAAACCCTATTCCAATTATTAAGGCCCCTACATTAGGCTTTGGGGGGTTTAGGATAGCGAGTTCAAGCCTCGGCCGCCGGTTTCGCGCAACTAATATCGGCGGCCTTTTCATTAGAATAGGGTTTTGGCGTAACAAAGTAGTCTAGGTAATTCTTAAAGCCCCTCTAGTACAGTCTGTTTTAAAATTTGCACGCAATGTCTCAGGGGAACCTGAGGGCCCCTTGGGTACGTTTGTTAAGGAACCTTCCCAGAACCCAATACCCCTTAATTAAGGAGTATACCTTGAATCATAATATTAAGCCCCCTACAATTTAACGTATAATCCTTCATTAAGGGGTATTGGAGTCTTTGGGTTGAAACCCTTAAATGAACCCTTTTAGAAGGGTCATAGAGCCCTGAAGTCTCACAGAGCCCTGTAAATACCAAGCCACACTCCACTGAGCCTAGAGACTCCATTATCCCGTAACTACGGACTGTACCTTAAATTGCAGAAGGACCCCTAATGTGATTTAAGGAATATTCCGTAAAGAAGGGAGATTGGAGGTCTGGGAAACTGAAGGCCTCCATCCGGAAGTAAACCCCAAATGCTCGACCAGAAACCTGGTTCGGGAGCTCGGGCGGGTTGGGGATTTAGGGGTTTGGGGTTTAGGATTGACAGTTTGGAGTTTGTGGTTTAGGGTTTAGGGTTTGGGTTTGGGGTTTAGGGCTTTAGGGTTCAAGAATTATTTAAGCAAATTATCCTAAATCCGGCAAGTCTGCCTGGAGTCGCTCCTCCAGGTCTTTCACGACGGCTGGCTCCTGCTATGGCCGGTGGACCATTGCAAAGCGGACAAGAACCCGAAAGTTCATAGTAGTAGGGTGTAGGACACCTTACTAAAAACCATGAACTGCAAAAACG
Organism: Symbiodinium sp. clade A Y106; assembly: GCA_003297005.1. NCBI lineage: Eukaryota > Dinophyceae > Suessiales > Symbiodiniaceae > Symbiodinium > Symbiodinium sp. clade A. The sequence continues at coordinate 49,249 of BGNK01003641.1, forward strand.
TAGGCAAATGCACCCCTAAACCCGAAACCCTAAACCCTGAAAAGGTTGTAACCACTCCTTCTGTCGGAAGGTCTCACAGAAGCGCCGACAAAGATCCTCCCAGGACTCGCAGAGGCCGTCGCCTCGGGGCCGACCGCCACTTCGGGGATTTGCTTAACAACGATGGGGTTCTAAGGGTTTTATCAAGGTTATGTAAATTGATACGGAGTTCTACAGATTTATGTAGTTTGATAGGCGTCTTAAGGTTAAATTTTGGGTATTTTTGCGCTCAAGGGAGCTTAGGGTTTAGTGTTTAAATGTGTGGAGGCCCTGGGGCCCTATTCGGGCTGGAAGCTTTTTCGGAGGCGTAGAATTTAAGCTGTGGGCTGTATTTAAGGTGTGGGACGGCCGCAGCAGTAGGGCACGGGGGGGCCCTCGGGTTGTGATGGACCGTAAGCTTTCACGGTCAGCGTGTAGTGCAAGGGCTGACAAAGGAGAACAAGGGGGTTGGGGGTTTCTACTATATTCGTACAATGTAGGTGTAACAACATATGTGCACATACATACATATGTGTAGCTGAACCCCCAAACCCACACCCCAAACTCCCACACCCTGAAGCGCGCAAAAGGGAACGAATGCCTGACAAGTGGCCGGGTATTTCAAAGCATACGCTATGAAACCTAAACACTGGGAAACAAATCCAGCTTCAAGGCACCTTTTAGAGGGAAGCCGACATGAGATACTTTCGGATACATGTCCCGCCTTGCTTTCCGTAGCTGCGGAAGCGCTGGAGGACCGGCCTGATCCGACAAACACATCGTTTCGGGTCTAGGGAGGCCTCTAGGCCATCTTAGGGATGTAAGGTGCAGGGTCCAAGTTAAAGGACTGAGGGATGTCGGGGGTAAGAGCTCGAATATTCTAAGCTGACAGCGTCAGCTCAAAAAAAACCCAAAACTTTGAACCTCTGATTGAAAGCCCCCCAAAGCCCAGAGAAAGCCCAATAATGTAGAGCCCTGGTAGAAGCCGCTTTAAAGAACCAAGATCCCTAAACTCTAAACCCCAACCCGAAACCCTACATCTGAATCGTACACCCCTTCGGGCGCTAGGAGGTTCAAGCCTTAAAGGGTTCCTTTACAGGTTCTATTTTGGGGTTTAGGGTTCCCTTCGGCTTTAGGTGTTTGAGGGTTTTTCAGGCTGCCGGTGTGTTGAGAGTTTGGGGTTTTCAATGTTTAAACCTGCCTCGGCACGTAGAACTTCGGAAGGACCCCGGACTTGGCTGCTGAGCTGCATTCTGAGCTTCCTGCGGCGTTTCGAAGCTAGACTTTGGGGCTTTAGGGTTTTAAGGGCCTGAACCCTAAGCCCTACACCCGTCAGGACTCTAAGGCTTTTGCGGCTTAAGGGCCTCCGGCTGCCTCGGTCCCGACCTAGAAGCCTTGATCGGCAAAAACACCCACTAGAGCTTTAGGGCCTTTAGGGTTAGGGAGCAAAGCCTTAGCATTTAAGTTTATAGTATTGGGTTTAAGGATTTAGGTCTACGGCAGGGTTTCGGGTTTAAGGTTTTGGATGGTTTCGGGTTTGCCAACAGATTGGGCTTGTGCTGGCGTTTGCCTGGCGAGTTTCTGATTCTGGTGGCTACCTCCTTAAAGCCGCACCGTGAAGTCCCAGTTAGACACCCCTATTGTAACACCCTCGCAAGACCGTGCAAAATCGCGATTATGAGCCTGTAATACCTCACAGAAACCCATGTATGCAGCCCTGGAGAACCTTCAGGAAGACTTTTTGGAACCCGAATTTTTGTGCCAAAGCCCCAGAGTAGAAGGAGGGACTCTGACTTCAAGTCCAACACTTCCCGGACAAAAACCAAAAAGCCCGTCCGTAGGCAGCCAGGGCGTCCAACTCTTGTTGAACTAAGTCCGCCACCTGCCAGGAAGACAAGTCGGCTTCGCTAGGCTATGGCTCAGGATTCCAGGAGGCTTGGCCCGCAACATGCTCGGAAAACCGAGGCCTCAAAAATCTGCTTCTAACTGTTTGAGCCCCTGTCTGATTTTCCCCCCACCGTCACCCTTCTTGAAACCCCTGGTAATTCCATAACATAACCAGGTCCCTAAACCCTAAACCCAAAGAAGGCCTGCTTGTCCAGGTCACCGCCGCTGGTCCGCAAGCCCGCCGGCGAGTGCCACTTCTTGCGGAGGTCCTTCGGGTTTAGCGGTTTAGGAGTTTAGGGTTTAGGGGTTTAGAAGTTTAGGGGTTCAGGGTTTAAGGGTTTAAAAGTTTAGGGTTTAGGAGTTTAGGGTTTAGGGGTTAGGGTTAGGGGTTAGGGGTTTAGGGTTCACCGTCTGGGGCCTCGGGTTAGGGAGTTGAAGGCGAGCTGAAGAGGATTTTTTCGGCTTTGAGGCTTGGGGTTTTTTCAGGTTTTTGAAGGTTGTGGGGTGCTATCGGGGCTTAGGACTGTGCGAAAGGAAATGATTGGTGCCCAAACCCTAAACCCTCTAGGGTTTTTGGTTTACGGCTTTATGAGAATTATGACAAGGCTTTGCAGGGTATTGGGATCTGCAGGGGTCTACAAGGTTGTATTTTGCCTTAAGAGGGCCTGCTTCTGTAAAGGATCGAGGACTGAGAAATTCAGCGTTTTGTGAGGAGTTTTGGTGTGTCTTTTGCCTTTCTGAGGGAGTTTTGGTGGGGCCTGAGATGGACAAAACCCTGAAATACCTAATGCGAAACCTCGCCAAGCCCAAACCGAAACCCTAACCCTGAAAACCTACATAAAACTATGCGAAATCCTGTACAATCCTGAACCTCGAGCACGAAATCCTTGAAACCTCAACCTAGAGCCCAGAGAAGCAAACCCAAGCCCCACACCTCCACATTGATCATCCCCCTTCTGCAAAGGCCTGAGAAAACCGTTGAGCTAGAATTGAACTAACAGTTAATCCTGAACCCTAAACCATGCACCCTAATGAATTAACTCCCTGCCTCCAAGTTGGAGAACTTGCCGCCGTGGGCCTTCGACGTCCCCTCGACTCCCTTGCCTGCCCCACAGCCGATCGTGGTCTTCATGATGATGATGGTCCTCAGTTTAGGGCTTACCGCTTGTTTTTGTTGAACTCCTTTTTCCGTCCGCCGAAGCATCCGAAAGGCCGTGAACAGCCAGGAGGAGGGCTTGCAGCTTTACGGTTTAGGGTTTAGGGGGCTTAGTATAACGCCCCTTTTCGGCGCAGGGCGCCCCGAATTCCGAATTGTGCACTAGACATCCCAGGAGGCGCCCCGAACTTCGAACTTCGGAGGCTTTCGGGAAGTCGGGGGATGCCTGGGCCTTTAGGGCAGAAGGGCTGGTGTCTTCGGGCCGAGGTTTGCAAGTTGGGGGGCTGGGGTTTGGGGGTTTAGGGGATTTAGGGGGTTTAGGGTTCAGGGGTAGAGGGGTTTAGGGTTTAGGGCTTCGAGTTTAGGGTTCAGAGTTGAGGGATTAGGGCTTAGGGGTTCAGGGGTCCAAACCCTGTGTGCGATGAAGCTGCGGCTTCTCCTTCTGGGATTTTGCCTCCTCGCAGGCTTGCACTGCTTTAAAGTTAAGGGGATATCCCCAAAAACCCGGAACAGGGACTGGGGACTGCTTCAGCTCTTTACAAGTTTCGGGTGGCGGATTCGGGGTGTCAGGCTCAAGGCTGTCATAGTCTCGAATGGCTGTGAGGCTGAAAGCTTGGGGCTGCAGGCAGTTCAGGGTGCAACCCGTGGAACTAGTCTATTAGTTGCTACTCTTTGTGATGATGTGTAAGGTTCAGGGCCTGCTAGGAATACCGGTTTATGCAAGCCTACGGCAACCATGTGTAGATTGCTCTGATGGCAAGGATTGCCCTGATGAGACATGCGAGTTTCGGCACTGCTTAAATGCCGAGGATTGCGAAGTTCAGGAATCATGCTGAGTTGCACTCTTTCCACTGCTCTACTGCTGCTATTTGCTTTTGATGCTGCTGCTGCTGCTGCTGCTGCGGCTGCTGCTGCGGCTGCTGCCGCTGCTGCCGCTGCTGCCGCTGCTGCTGCTGCTGCTGTTGCTGTTGATGTTGCTGCTGCTGCTGCTACTGCCGCTGCTTCTGCTCCTCCCCTGCGTCTGTTCCTCCTACTCCTCCTCGTCCCCCGACTCCTACGGCTGTTACTCCTACTCCTACTCCTACTACTACTACTACTACTACTACGACTACTACTACTACTACGACGACGACTACTACTACTGCTCTGCACCACCACCACCACCACCACCACTACCACCACCACCGCCCCTACTACCAGTACTCAGCTGCTTCCACTACGACCACTACCACCACTACTACCAGGCTTACTACCACCTCCACCACCACCACTGGACCGCTACCACTAAGACTACAACTACCACTATACCACTATACCACTCCTATACCACTCTACCCCTACCACTACCACTGCTACTACCACCACTGCCACCACCACCGCCCCGACTGCTACCACTACTACCACCACCACCACGGCTACTACCACTGCTGCTACCACTACAGCTCTTACTCCCCATACCCTAAACCCTCCGTGAGCCTCCACGATCTCCTCGTAGGCGCTCCTGGGTGTTGGTCAAATCAGGCGAGCTTGGAGCAGATCTAGGGTTAACGATTTAGGGGTTTAGGGTTGAGGGGTTAGGGTTGAGGGTTTGGGTTTAAGGGAGGATCTCTTCAAGTTCAGGAACGCTTGTAGTCTCATAATTTACGATCCTATTCTCCACCAAGCCCTAGGCTTTAAAGTTTCTGGGATTACAATCCTATTCTTCAACAAATCCCAGGCTTTACTGTCGGGTTCAGGGTTTGCGCTCCTCTTCCCCAAAATCTATGCTGAAATCCCTAAGTGTTCTGGAGCTCCTGCTTGAGGTAATTAAGCGTCACAGTACAACAGCTGCAGATCACCAACCGGAGCAGTCCATAAAGCAGTAGCAGAACAGTATATGCCTGTAGACATAGAAGTAATTACCTGTTGACCGTCATCCAATCAGCCAATCATCAACAACTTCGTCGTCATCGCTGCCATCATCGTCTCCGTGCAGTGATTGCCTGTCAAAATAATCGTCGGTAGTGGGCTTCCAACATTATCCAAGCGTTAAGCCCTGTTTGCTTGAAGCCCATTTCCCAAAAGACCTTTTCGGCCTCCTATGGTCAAAAGCCACTAACTGCCGCCAATCAGCGAACTCACTTGATTTCCATCTTCCAAGCGAAGAACGTTCCATCCCTTGGCCGCAAAGACCCCACCGACGTCCTGCAAGTTGGCGTTGATGGTTTTACAGAAGGTTTTTGGTTGGTATACTTATATATATCTATATGTATATATAGGTGTGCACAGGGTGTGGTAGCGATTTAGAGTGTAGGGTGTAGGGCTTTTCAGCGCTTTGGGCTCAAGTCGGGATACGAGGTCCTGCAGGGGGGTCGTATAGAGCGTTTTGAGTTGGAGAACTTTGTTGAGGCGGGTTTAGGGACGCTATACCAGATCTCAATTACTTTCGGAGCACACAGGCACCGGCGACATCCGTGGGCCAGAGGTGTGCTGACGTGCAGCTCAACAGTTGCTCAAATGCATAATCATGCAGACCACTGACTCATAAACCCTCTTGTATGCGTCTGCTAAAGTGCTCATTCAAGGAGGATGCTATTCATCGGGGAGGAAGCCTTCAACTCCAGAGAGCCTCTCGGACCGTTATAAAACCAAAGACTCTACCGCCCCTAAACCCTATATCCTAAATAAGGAAAGACTTCAGTTTAAGAAGAAGAGCAGTCGTGCTGACAGTGCTTGAATGAATAGATAAACTGACATTTGCTAATAATGCAAGAAATAGCAAGAATGAGAGGAATAAGAAGAAAAAGTACAAATAATCACAATTAGTGACGACCATCATAACGATGAACATAATCATAACCATAATAGAATTTAATAGAATAACAACAACAATAATAATAACAATTACCACAATAATGCGAATACTGATATTCATAACAACTATAATAATAACAACAAGAATAAAAAAAATAAAATAAAACAAAAAATAAAAAAAACAAACAAACAAAAAACGCTCACCTCGCTAAAGGCGAGGTCGGTGCCACCGTCGATCGTGACCTCCCCATTGAAGGGCTTAGAGGTTAAGGAATAGAACCTTTAGGACCTGTGGGGTTTGGGGCTTGCGGATTCAGCGATAAGGTCCTTTATGGGCTTTCGGGATTGAGGGTTTGAGGTCTGCGGAGTTTTAGGGGGGAAGAAGGGTTCTCTTTGAGGGTATTCCAAGTGTTTCACGAGGGTTCAGAAAGGTTTGGGCTTTCAGACTTTCAACTTTCGACTTTTGGGATGGTTGAGGGATAGGGGGATTGGGGCATAGGGTGAAGAAAGTACTACAAGTCTGGACCATCCCTTCCAAGCTTTGTAAAAGGATTTAATGTGGGAACCTGATTAAGAAACCTTGGGCCTTCATTAGGGTTCCTTCTATGAATCCTACTATTTGGGGGTTATAGGCCCAGGGTTTCTTAATCAGGTTCCTACATGAATAATGATTCTGCACAGGCTTCGGATTCTAGCGTTCAGGCTCGAGTAAGGAATGTACAGTCTTGCCAAAGGTTGAAAACACTTTTAACAGCGCTGTACAGGATGGAAGCAACTTACAAGGATTTCATAAGGGTTTGAATAGGCGCAGGGGTTTATTTGGTTAGACGTTTAGGGCTTTGGGACTACGGTTTATGGCGTAAGACTGTAAGATTTGGGCTTTAGAAGTTCAGGACGCTCCTGGGGCTTCAAGTCTAAAGGGCTTTCAGGCTGCTGCTCCAAGGGAAAACTCCACCTTCCCGAGATGCCGAAAGCCCCCATACCCCGACTCCCTAACACCGGCGTTGCAGAATCTCTGGTCCCACAAACTTAACCCAAACCCGAAACTGTTCTGGGCTTACCTAGAGCTCAAAATTGCTCTGAGAACCTATACCTCAAGCCGGCAAAAAGCGTCGACCCTCAATCCTAAACACTTGGCATCCGACACCCAAACCCCAAGCCCTACATCCTCAAAGGAACCCATGTAAAACCCTCAGGGATTGTTTGGAATCGTTATAGAACCCTCTCAATCCCTGTAAAGCTCCTTGTTGTCGTCGTAGAAAACAATGAGCTTGTGCAGACGGAGGTGCCCAGCCAGGGAGGAAGCCTTCTTGAATCATCGTGAGACTTACGATTTAGGGCCTTTAGGTTTTAGCTGAACCCTAAACCCCAAACCCCAAACCCCGAAATTCCACACCCCTAACCCTAAACCCTAAACCGAAGCCCTACCTCCTTGTAAGCAAAGAGGAAGCCTCCGGGTCAGTCCGTGGCTTTCAAATCAAGACGGGCTCTTGAACAGGAGTTTAGGGCTTTGGGGCTTAGGATTTAGGGGTTTAGGGCTTTCGGGGGTTTAGGTTTAGGGCTTGTTGCTAATGCTAAGGCCCCCCTTTGATTTAGAAGCATACTCTAATGGTTCCCATGAGGATTCCGAAAAGGGCTTGCATGAGACTTCCGGGAGAGAGTAGAGGGCACTGAGGGCTTCAGGATTAGCATCCAGGATTTAGGGTTTCCGCTGAAGAGTTTATTGAAGGAATAACGGCCAGTCATCCGTTTTCACATGAGATGATGGTGCCATCGCTGCCTCCGAAAGGGAAGTCGCTTGCGTAACTTATACGTCAAAACTCAAAACTACCGATGCTGCAAGCGCTGTACGCTCCCTCAAACCCTCGCCACTGCATGCGGCACCTCCTGCGCGACGCCCTCCATGAGGCAGCCATCACCAGCCTCAGCGACACGAAATCTCACTGCCTCCCTCAGAATTCAAGGCTTCAGGTCTAGAGGACAGGGTCTAGGGCTTCGGGTTCAAGGTTTCAGGGCACACGGTACTTTGGATTTTGCATCTCCCCTCTTGCACCTAACCCTGAACCCGCAGCCGTCTTTGTGCTTCGAGGTGCAAGCACATAGGTGTAGTGGTCGAAGAGCGGGAAGCCTTCGCGATTGAAGCGGGCAGCCAGGTGGGCCTTGGCAATGTGAGCTTAGGATTTACGGGTATTGGGGTTTTGGGTTCAGGGCTCAAGAAAATGCTATCTGTGGGATGTTCTGGTTCATGGCTTCGGGGCCTGCGGTTTCTAGAGAAAGGAGAGAAGCCCACGTCCAAAGATGAAAGAAAGCTCACCACGGCAAAAAAGCCTTGGGTCTGCCCTGCTGAAACCCGATTAGGGGTACGGTTTCGGGTTACCTCAACCTTAAAACCCAACACCTCAACCTGAAACCCGCAAACCCCGAGTGACAAAAGCTTCAAGACTAATACGACCTTACCAGTGTCTCGAGAAAACAGGGAAGAAAGAATTGAAAAGACTGACACCAAAAGTAGGAAAGGACAAAATGAAAGATCTGGCAACTAGGACACAACATCTATGACGAAACACACCAACATGAAAACAAAAACTAAAAGGAAACCACAACAAAGAAACAACACGTAATAAAAAGATTCCGAAACAGGGAAAACGCATCATACAGGATAATCACCTCCGCAATGAAAACGCATAACAATAAATACCAAAACCGCCAAACCACGAAAGGAGTGAAGGATACTACGACCAAAAAGTGACATCACAGATATAACCGAAGACGGCAGAAAATGAAAGGTACCACAACCAAGAAAATGAACATCGAACAAGAGGTGTCAAGCTAAAGCAAACAAGAACACACACACACACACAAAAACCAAAGGTGCCTCGGAGATGGCCATCCCGACGGCATTGGCAAAGCCCTGGCCCAGGGGTCCTGTGGTGACCTGCGCTTTTCCGGTTTGGGATTTAGGGTATATGTGGTCTAGGATTTGTGTTTGTTCAAGGTTCGATTTCGGGTTTTGGTGCCTTTGTGTTGGAGTGCTCGGTTTCACAAGGGTTTGCGTTGCTTCACAAGAGTAACTATGGGCTGTTTGCGGGCCTGAGCGGCTCTTGACAGGCTTCAAAAGGTTTTGGGAACGCTTCGTGATGTTCTTGAGGCTTCTGGTGTTTAGGGTTTATTGTTCATACGAATTTTTCAGAGACGCATGGGAGGCCGTGTTCTAGGCTGCAAGAGGTTTAGGGTTTAGGGCTTGGGCTTCAATTTTGGAATTTGTTTCAGAATGTTGGGCGCTGATCGCCAGGTGAAAATGCAAAGCCTTTTTGGGGGTGGTTAACTCAAGAACCCACGACAAACCACGTGATGAACGAACCCTGTGATCGGCCAACAGCAGCCTCTGAAAGATGGCCCTTGAGATTTCCAAAGGTTTGGGATTTCGGGCTTCGCGGTTTGCAGTCGGTGTGGGATTTAGGGTTTCACGGTTGCGATTTACCGGGATGCTTCATGTTCTCTCCATTATAGTGGCTTCCACAGTTTTCTTGCACGAAGAATTGCATCAGCCAATTTGTAAACTCCTGAAACTCCATAATAATACCATAATGTACTTCAAAAGACCATATTTTTCGATGATAAAAACCATAATGTAATATATAAACATGATAATATACGATAATAAGACCATAATGTACTATAGTGATACCACAATATACGAAATAGTACCATAATGTACCAAAAAACACCATAGTATTCGATAAGAATACCATGATGCACTATCACAATACCATAATATACGATAATCATGCCAAGATCTACTATAATAATACCATAACTTACGTAAGTAATCCCACAATGTACTATAATACATACGTTGATAATACCACAGTAGTACCATAGTGATATTTTATTAATACTACACTCCCACTCACTCCCTGACTCTCGGCCACAGACATGCTCCCTCTCTCCCTCTCTACGAGCTGCGGCGGTCCGAATTCCCGAATTCTGGGTTGAGGGCAGACTTTTTGTGCGGCCTTGCGATACTCTTCTGGGTACGGTTAACAACTCGTCCATGCACAGTCAACAGGCTTCTATGTATCGAAAAACGCCGCCTGCCTCAGGCAGTTAAACTCCACGGAAAGTCTCACTCCAAGCACTGTCCTCGTTCTTAGGCTTGCTGTTCTTGGTACGTTTACTGTCGTCCGTTCGTGTATTGCGGATGTCGCTTCGTTTGGGCCTGCCCGCCTCAACACCACTGGTCATTCGAAATTCCGGGTGCCCGGGGGTGCTGCTGCCCGCTTGGCGAAATTGCTTCAGCTGCTCCATGCAGACTTCGTAGGGGCCGCCTGCTCCCGTTCCTGCGATTGTTGACGACTAAACAGGTTTCACAAGGCTTGAGAAGAGTGTTATGAGGCTTTGATACAGAAGGCTTTACAATTAGAAGGGTCTTACAAGGATTTGGGGCTTCCATGCAGTGTTTTTGGGGCTTAGGGATCGGGTCCCGAGGGTTTGCAGTAGTATAGCCTAATATATCAAGGTAGACCTACCATACAATCATATAGAAATTGATGGTATGCTATAGGCTATAGTATAGCGTACACCATCAATTTCTATATGATAGTATGGTATACTGGTCTAGCTGCTATAGCATGTTATAGCGTGTTATCATGGCAGTAATGAATAAAAGATGAAACTTCAACCCTGGGCGTCAACGAAAGCAAAGCTCCAAGCCTATTCCGTCTGACTGCCTGGACCCACAAACCCATTCAAGTCTACTACAGGGCACTTAGTGTTCAGAACAGGCTTTGGGTATGTTATACTATAGCTTGTAAGTTCATACCAAATGAAAGCCTGATTTCAGAACAACAGCCGAGAAACCGACCAGGTGAAGCATGCTGTAAAGCAAGGCGGACGCATGCCCCACGGACAGGACGAAGCGATCGCGATTGAGCCATCTCTTGTTGGGCGAGAACTTCATAATGCTCCTTAGGGTTTAGGATTTGATTTGGGAGTTACAGAAACAAAAGGGTCGATAAAGACGGACCGATCCTTGTTGTAAGAACACCTGTCAAAGTCACGCCACTTTTGTTCTGAGGCTTCCACCCCCCTAGGTTGAAGGGGCGTTCGGGCTCAGGCTTCGGGTGGACCGTAACTTAAAGCGTTGAACCCTTCACGACGATATCTTAAGCACGGACAATTCCATCGGAGTCTCCCCCAAAGAGCGTTGGCCAGGGGCGCACAGCCAAATGGGGTGCCCAGATGGCCAGAGCTTGCGCGGTCCACCATATCTCCGCAAAGAAGGCGGATGCTGTAGACCTGGAATTTACGCAGCGGCTTGGGCTTTGGACAATTCATCAGTTTAGAAGTTGGGCGTCGGATCTAGAGTGAAAGGTTCGGGAAAGCCAGGGTTTAGAGGTCACAAATTCGATGACCACAAACACATGAAAAGGCTGCTGTTTCTGCGAATGCACAGCCAAGGCATCCAAAGCAAGCTCATCTTTATCTTTGCAGCGTCGTGGTTCATCTTTGTGTGCATCCGGCATGGTGAACGACGGAGCTATGTGTTGTACACTAAAACTCAAGCATTCGCTGGAAAAACATGCTGAGCCGCTGTGATGCTGCAAAAAGAAATGACTTGAATCCCGGCCATACTCGCGAGGACGGAGTGCAACCATAGATCTGAGGCAAAATCTGCGCAAACAAATAAAATGCCGACAATTCGTCTTACGCAGCACTTTCAAGGCTTATGCATTGCCAAGAGCGACTGCACTAGTTTCTGTCGAAGATGCCCAGTCTTCTGCAGGTCGGTCGGCTTGATAAGAATCCGGGACTCCATCCAGGTTGCACTGGATAGGGAGCTCTTGTAAGAGCAAGCATTGAACGAACGAATCAAGTAGTAGCGGTTGAGACGTTCGAGCGTTGAATCTGCTGGCAAACAGTGGCCAAACCATCACACACAAGCCAACTCAACATGGTGCAAAGAAGGTTGCCAAATCCAGCCTAGTGTGCTGCTAGCAGCAAACAGGTTTGCAATTTCCCATGTGGATGCTTGTATCCAAATGTTATGAGGCCATGCAAACTTTAGGGATCTTTGCGAATGAGAACATGGCGCGAAGCACTCTTGTCTCGCGTTTTGTATTCAATCCAAAAATACAACGCTTTAAACGAAGCTCCCACGCTCTCACTCGCTGAGTTCACTAGTATCGCATCCTAACGGTCATGTCGAACGTCGAAAGCATCGAACTTCTTCTTGATTTGTGGCCTTTTATTTGCAGATTGCAATACAAACCATTACGACGTGCAAAAAAACAAAAGATGCCTGCAAAACCCAACTGCAAAACTTCCAATCTCAGACCTCGACATAATAATCATGCAGCAGCTTTGGTTTGAGCAATTTTTGGCTGTCAGCAGGATCGGTCTGTCAGCTCAATATCCATTCAAACTATCTGAAGCAGAATTCGCTGCACTGCAACAGCGGATGGATTCATGCTTTCTCTAGTCGGTTTTCTTTCCGTTTCTCACTTTTTTTTGAAACTAAACCGAAAAACAAAACGAAGTACAAGCTCACTGACTTGAAATGTTATCAAAGAAACGCTATTCGACAGAATTGATTTTTGAACCAAGATTCAGAGCGACATGCAAGAAACAAGAAGCTATGATAGAGTTGATGTGTCTGCCATGGACAATGTTCTTGTTTTTTTCTATTCCATCGAAATTGAACAAACCAAATTTGAAAAGCTTCTCCATTTCATGAGAAGACTCAATTTCCTGGGTTTTATGGTGGTAGAAGTCTGTTCACAACACACTGGCACCCAACACAGACAAAAAAACAGCAGATTCATGGACACAGTGTCACTTGGAAGCGCGGTTTGGCAACTGCGGATCGCTTGGCACTGAATCTGCATTGCTTTGTCCATACACATCGCGCATGCTATGCATCACCGTTTGTGCAGCATCCGACTGCAAATTATTGCTGAACTTTTGTCACAGACCAAAAAGCATTCCTTTTGTGTCGCACTCTTGTTTGCACTGGCTGCCTTGCAACCTGCAAGAGAACTTCCAAGTTTCCCATCTTGTGGATTGACTTTGTTTTCTCTTACAAAGACTGAGCAAATTGTGGATTACAGGATTGGTTTTTCAAACATTTTTAGTAACTAGCTTCCGGCAGATGCTTCAACCACACCAAGACAATCGCTGCTGCGTGGGACTCCAGTCGATGCACGCGTGTTGCGCGACAGCATTAAGAGTGGTGTGCAAAAGAGTTGAAAGATTTCACATTCGGCGCCATGGCACAGAAGTCTTGCAGAACTGGATAATAGGAGGAGCGAGAGAGTGGAGATCTCCGCACTGCACGCGTGCAGAAAACTGCGATCTGGCAAACCAGAAGACTGCACCACTGAGCACCAACACCTGAGGGCCTGTGCGTTGAAGCCGTTTTCTTTTCAGCTTTTCAACCCTTGTTTCGGAGCTCACAAACCTGGCTGCGGCAGATTGCTGCGGTTAGCAGACCCAGCAACCATGCTCCCCTTTCCCCCTGCAGGCAATGTTGTNCCGTTTTCTTTTCAGCTTTTCAACCCTTGTTTCGGAGCTCACAAACCTGGCTGCGGCAGATTGCTGCGGTTAGCAGACCCAGCAACCATGCTCCCCTTTCCCCCTGCAGGCAATGTTGTGAGTGATCCGCGCAAGCGATTCGCTTCTTAACGTTGCCTGCAGGGGGAACAGGGGGATTCGTGCATCATAAGCAATAAGCCAGCAACTGTCCAGGTCTTTCCTTCCTTCAAGGCATCACAGTACTTGTGCCAGCACCGAACCAGTCCTTCAAAGTCAAAACGTCTCAGCGGCCCTGCAGGAGGGGGATGACGGCAACCCGCTTGGAGCCCGCAAGAAAGAGGCATGGCCTAAACCTGACTTTCTTTGCAGCAGGGCTGGGCAACAACCCTCGCAAGCAAGAGTATACGAGACAAATTCTTCAGGGGCCCAAATGTTGGCTTGCCAGCTGCCAGAATTTTGGACACTCAAATTGTGCCGCAAAAGCGAGATTCAGAGAAGAGGCAAACTGACACTCTCAAAACCCTCCAAAATGGAATTCCCCAACAGCCAAATCTCACATATGAATTTCCCAGTGGCTTGTCGCAACAACAGGACCTTCCAAATGGGATCTCCCCAATAGCTTGCCGGCGAAAAAGACCTTGCACGCTCGAACCAATAGCTTGCCGGAATCATGTATACTAAAAATTGGAATTCACCAATAGCTTGCAAAAAAACACAAAATAGATTGTCAAAATCTGGATCGGGGGTGAGTGGATTTAGGGTTTCGAATCTTACTTTAAACCATTGCAAACCTTCAAGATTTGGAGAGTTTTGAGCCCCTAAATCCACTCATCCCCGGTCCAGATTTTGGCAATCTATTTTGTGTTTTCTCGCAAGCTATTGGTGAATTCCAATTTGCAATTCCTTTTTTTCGGGCAAGCTATTGAGGAATTCAGCAGAGGGCGGGTCCCCAGAACTGCTCGCAAGCTATGGGGAGATTGCACACAGGCCGGAAAATGGTTCTTGCTCCCGGGTTTCCCGCTGCAAATACAGCTTCTTACTGGGGATTGCACTGCCGCGAAAGACGTTCCCACGATGTTACAAGCCCAAAAAAGCCTTTTGAGATGATTTTACGAGCACCGATAAAAACAAAAAAAAGGGACCAGAAATGGAACGCTGACTGGTTCGAAGGCTGGCAACAAAAGGATTCAGCCGCGGCACCTCTTTTGGTGACCGAATTTTGCAGCGATTCCGGCTTCATCGAAGTGGCCCTTAAGTGTCTGCTACAAACTTCGCAGCCGAATTCCAGTGCCCATGTCTCCGGGAAATCTTTCGAGGCAGGCGACGGATTTTGAGGAACATCCTGCAGTTTTCGCGCTCATGCTGTACCTGCCGTCTCCCTCTTTTGGCCGATAGAGCACCAAGTAGTGCTTGAACAATGCCCGGACTAGAGCCTAAATGAACAGTTCATTGTGCTCACATGATTTCCGCAATAAACAAAAGTTGGAGCACAAAGCAACTCCTGTTGAAGTCGTCTCCACAGAGTGATCCTCAATTTTTGACGGTTTGACGGGCAGCTGGCGCTGGCAGCTGCGAGCGAGTGCTTGCACAAGTGTTCATGATGGACTTAGCTGTAGCAAGCACGTCGCAAGAACGTGTCCACTCCAAGTGCTCAGCCAAATGACAATGCAACTCATCCAGTGTGGCACACACATGAGAGCAAATGGGACAATCAAGCCAATCAGACGAGGCAGATGCTTGGTTTTTTTGGCGTTTGGGCGGGCCGTCAGTGCCGCTGCTGCGCTCGGTCCCTACAAGAAGCTTCGAATAACAAGAAGAAGCTCAACAAGTACAAACTACGGCAAGCAAATCGCTCGCAAAAAAGCTGAAACGGAGACTCAAAACTAGCTACACTGCGGCGTGCAGGTTTAACCAGCATTAACGGTTCAGCACAAACTTCGACGTCTCAGCGACCGGTCAGGAGCAACAATGGACCGTCACCCAGAGACGCCCAAAACAACAGGTGGAGCCCTAAGATGAGCCGTCGTTCCCGGACATGAGCTCTGATCTGGCTGCATCGTTCCGCAATGATTCTTGGGACTCTTTGCATTCCTCTTGACGTCTTCGGGCAGCGTCTTTTCACTGCTCGGACTTTGGACTTCAGTGTGCGCTAGTTCAGAAGGAACCCAAAAAAAGGACCAACACCCATAAACCGAAAATGAATCTCACAATTTGACTCTGCAAAGCACAAAATATCTTCTGTAATAAACGGCAACTTGCGACCGCGCCCTTTGACAATCTTTCACCAGGTTTCTGGGAGACTTGCACCTCTCTCTTATGCGGGTGTCCTCTCGCTCCACCAGAGATCGTCTACCAGGGAGCTCATTCAATTTCGAAAGGGTGTTGAGCGTACAGCCTCGGACCAAAATCGAAAGATCGACAGGGCTCAGGGGCGAGAGACGCACCGATCATCGGCCTTTTAGCCCCAAAATTTTCCTCGCAATCGGAGCTCGACGATTGTGGACTTTCTCGCTACCCTCCCTCGCTCACTCGCTCTCTCCGCTCTCTCCGCTCACTCCGCTCCCTCCTTCGCTCCGTTCGCTCCGTGAGCTCGCTCGCTCCTCTCACTCTCTCACTCCGCTCTCNCTCGCTCGCTCCGCTCCCTCGCTCGCTCCGTTCGCTCCGTGAGCTCGCTCGCTCCTCTCACTCTCTCACTCCGCTCTCTCCGCTCAGTCGCTCGCTCCGCTCGCTCCGTTCGCTCGTTCGCTCCGCTCGGGTCCACAATCGTCGAGCTCCGATTGCGAGGAAAGTTTTGGGGCTAAAAGGCCGATGATCGTTGCGTCTCTCGCCCCTGAGCCCTGTCGATCTTTCGATTTTGGTCCGAGGCTGTACGCTCAACACCCTTTCGAAATTGAATCAGCTCCCTGGTAGANTGGGGCTAAAAGGCCGATGATCGTTGCGTCTCTCGCCCCTGAGCCCTGTCGATCTTTCGATTTTGGTCCGAGGCTGTACGCTCAACACCCTTTCGAAATTGAATCAGCTCCCTGGTAGACGATCTCTGGTGGAGCGAGAGGACACCCGCATAAGAGAGAGGTGGAACTCTTAGACAACACTCGGCAGAACATTTAGGCAGAACATTTAGGCAGAACATTTAGGCAGAACACTCGGCAGAACATTTAGACAGAACACTTGGCAGAACACTCGGCAGAACATTCAGGCAGAACATTTAGGCAGAACATTCAGGCAGAACATTTCGGCAGAACATTTCGGCAGAACATTTGGCAGAACATGAAGGCAGAACATTTGGCAGAACACCTGGGCAGAACATTTAGGCAGAACATTCAGGCAGAACATTTAGGTAGAACCACGGGCCCTACCGGACCGGTAGGACGACGAGCACGGGCGCAACACGACCGGCAGGACCACGGGACCGACGGGACCTGTTGGACCAACAGGACCGGTAGGACCACGGACCCAACAGGACCGGTACAACCACGGGACCAAAAGGACCGGTCGGACCGCGGGCGCAACAGAATCAGTGGCACCACGGGACCAACAGGACCGGTAGGGCCACGGGCGCAACAGGACCGGTCGGACCACGGGCGCAACAGGACCTGTAGGACCACGGGACCAACAGGACCGGTGTCACCGACCGGAAGGACCACGGGACCGACGGGACCTGTTGGACGACGGGACCAACAGGACCGGAAGCACGGACCCAACAGCTCCACGCTATATGAGCTATATGTGCTATATACTCCTACTGGGCGTGTATACACACGCTATATGAGCTATGTGCGCCATATAGGACATATAGGACATATAGTGCATGTAGGAGGGCCCAGTGGGGCATACAGGACATATAGGACATGCAGGACAGGTTGGGAGCCAGTGGGGCCGCCGCCGCCCCTTGAGGGAGAAATCCACCTGGCTTTTTTGGGCCCCCGCCGCGGTCGCCTAGGGGAACCCACCTGGTTTTTTTTGGCTCCGCTGCCGCCGCTGCCGCCCGGAGGAGAAATCCACCTGGTTTTCTTTCGGGTCCCGCTTCCGTTTGTGGGGCAAGAAAACCTCTCTTTTGGATTGTCAACCCACCTCAAATGTTGCCAGCCAAATGTTGCCAGCCAAATGTTGCCAACCAAATGTTGCAGCCAGATGTCAACCCTGCTGTTTGTGGCTACTGTTTGTGGCTCCTGTTTGTGGCCACTACTGTTTGTGGCTGCTGTTTGTGGCTGCTGTTTGTGCACTGTTTGTGGCTACTGTTTGTGGCTACCGATGTCGCGCAGCGCAACGGCATTGCTCCCCGCCTCTGTCCTCACCACTATCCTCACCCTATCCTCACCGCCCGGCTCACACCACCAGCGCCGGTCGTTGCCTCGTCGTCGCTCGTCGTCGTCGCCCCTCCGCCTATCCTCACCCGTATCCTCACCCGCGGTCCGCACACCCGCGCCGGTCGTCGGCTGGTCGTCGTCGCGCCTCCTCCCCACTATCCTCACCCCGATCCTCACCCGCGGTCCTCACCGCCCCCGGTCCTCACCACCCGCGGTTCTCANGAACAATCTGCACGGCGGTCCCGCTTGTAGTCCCAGGCATGTTTGACAGCGAAACTGTGGCATTCGTTAGTGGTGAGTGCGATGCATCTTCCATGAAAGTGGCATTTTTTCACAGGTCCTCACCACCCGCGGTCCTCACCCATCCTCTCGGGTCAGGACTGAAGAGGAGCAGTGAGGCCCTTGAGGCTGCAGCGACTGTGAGGGCCTGGGGGGCTGCAACGACTGGACTGTGAGGGCTTGGAGGCTGCAGCGACTGTGAGGGCTTTGGGGGCTGCAGGGCCAAGGGCTGCTGCTCTCTCTTATGCCGTGGCCTCTAGACTGCTCCAGAGATTGTCGTGCTTGGAGCCAATTCAAAATCGAAAGGGTGTTGCTTCGGACCAAAAACGAAAGATCGACAGGGCTCAGGGGCGTAAGACGCAACGATCTTCGGCCTTTTAGCCCGAAAATTTTCCTCGCAATCGGAGCTCGACGATTGTGGACTTTCTCGTTGCGTGGCAACATTTGCATGGCAACATTTGCGTGCAACATTTGCGTGGCAACATTTGCGTGGCAACATTTGCGTGGCAACATTTGCGTGGCAACATTTGCGTGGCAACATTTGCGTGGCAACATTGGCAACATTTGCGTGGCAACATTTGGCGCGGCTCGGTGGCAACAATATTGTGTGGCAACGCGTGGCAACGTGTCGGTGGCAAGAAGCATTCCGGTGGCAACAGTTTTGGCCGCGTCCTTCTTGTTACGTCGCAGTGCTGCACGCGTGTTCGTCGTCGCGTCGTCGTCGCGTCGTCGTCGCGTCGTCGTCGCGTCGTCATCGCGTCGTCGTCGCGTCGTCGTCGTCCTCACCGGTATCCTCACCCCCATTCCTCACCGCCCGGATCACACCACCAGCGCCGGTCGTCGCCTCGTCCTCCCCCGCCTCGATTCCTCACCGGTATCCTCACCTGTATCCTCACCACCCGCGGTCCTCACCACCCGCAGTTCTCACCACCCGCGCCGGTCGTCGCCTTGTCGTCGTCGCCCTTTCCCGCCTCTATCCTTACCGGTATCCTCACCGGCATCCTCACCTGTATCCCCCGCAGTCCTCACCACCCGCGCCGGTTGTCGCGAGCCCGGTTTTGGTGTCCAGGAGCTTCATTTTCCACGCTTTCCATGTTGTTCGGAGTTCACTTTTGAACCCTGCCCTTCGAGCCCGCTTTTCGTGTCCAGGAGCTTCATTTTTCCACGCTTTCCATGTTGGCTTTTTGGGCCCTCCCAACACCCCCCCTGGAAACCCTGGAAATCGTGGAAATGGTGGAAGTGACCTGCCCGGCATAGAGGCGTCCTTCAGCAGCGGTCCTGCCTCGCGTGGTGTTGCCTTGCGCTGTGAGGGGCACCTGGCCTTCAGCCATTGTCGGCACCTGCAGGGCTGCAGCGACTGTGAGGGGCACTGGGGGGCAGGGGGCTGCAGCGACCCCTCACCTGGCCTTCAGCCACTGTCGGCTCCTGCAGGGCTGCAGCGACTGTAAGGGGCACTGAAGGGCACTTGGGGGCTGCAGCGACTGTGAGGGCGGCGACTGTGAGGACACCCGTTGTCGTCCTCTATACCGCTTCCTCTTGGGTCAGGAGTGGTGAGGGCTTGGGGCGCTGCAGGCTGGGGCTGCAGGGACTGTG
This sequence comes from Symbiodinium sp. clade A Y106, assembly GCA_003297005.1. Lineage (NCBI taxonomy): Eukaryota > Dinophyceae > Suessiales > Symbiodiniaceae > Symbiodinium > Symbiodinium sp. clade A. The sequence continues at coordinate 68,815 of BGNK01003641.1, forward strand.
CCTTCAGTCGTCGCGCCGTCGGCACAACAATCGGCAGAACACTTGGCAGAACACTTGGCAGAACACTTGGCAGAACACGTAGGCAGACCATTTGGCAGAACATTTAGGCAGAACATTTGGGCAGAACATTTTGGCCGAACAGGACCGGTACAACAACGGGCCCAACTGTGACGGGCACCTGAGGCTTTGACCTGACACCTGCAGCGACTGTGAGGGGCACCTGGGGGCTGCAGCGACTGTGCAGCGACTGTGAGGGGCACCTGGGNCCCTCCTCTTGGGTCAGGAGTGAGGAGTGGTGAGGGCTTGGGCAGCGAGGCTGGGGCTGCAGGGACTGTGCCTTCAGTCGTCGCCGTCGGCACAACAATCGGCAGAACACTTGGCAGAACACTTGGCAGGGGGGCTGCAGCGACTGTGAGGGCACCTGGGGGCTGCAGCCACATCGGCAGCCACATCGGTAGCCACAAACGGTAGCCACAAACGGTGCCACAAACGGCAGCCACAAAAAGCTATCCACGTCGTCGTCGCTGCGTCGTCGTCGTCCCTCTATCCTCACCGCTATCCTCACCGCCCGGCTCACACCACCAGCGCCGGTCGTCGCTGCGTCGTCGTCATCCGCCTCTATCCTCACCGCTATCCTCACCGCCCGGTCGTGAGGGCACCTGGGACCTGCAGCGACTGCGAGGGCAC
>BGNK01003642.1:0-56591 GCA_003297005.1 Symbiodinium sp. clade A Y106
AGCGTTTAGTGGCGTTTATAAGACTCTTCCGGAGCCGCCCCAGAGCTCTGGGACCTTTTCGCGCGCGCCGCATCCAACAGAGCCTTCAAGAGAGAGTGTTTAGTGGCATTTAGGCTCTTCCGGAGAGAGCGCTTAGTGGCGTTTAGACTCTGCCGGAGCCGCCCCAGAGCTCTGGGACCTTTTCGCGCGCGCCGCATCCAACAAGAGCGTTTAGTGGCGTTTAGACTCTTCCGGAGCCGCCCCAGCGCTCTGGGACCTTTTCGCGCGCGCCGCATCCAACAGAGCCTTCCAGAGAGAGCGTTTAGTGGCGTTTATAAGACTCTTCCGGAGCCGCCCCAGAGCTCTGGGACCTTTTCGCGCGCGCCGCATCCAACAGAGCCTTCAAGAGAGAGTGTTTAGTGGCATTTAGGCTCTTNGCGCTCTGGGACCTTTTCGCGCGCGCCGCATCCAACAGAGCCTTCCAGAGACAGCGTTTAGTGGCGTATAGACTCTTCCGGAGCCGCCCCCTGCATAGCTCTGGGACCTTTTCGCGCACGCCGCATCCAACAGAGCCTTCCAGAGAGAGCGCTTAGTGGCGTTTAGACTCTTCCGGAGCCGCCCCAGAGTTCTGGGACCTTTTCGCGCGCGCCGCATCCAACAGAGCCTTCCAGAAAGAGCGTTTATAGTGGCGTTTAGACTCTTCCGGAGCCACCGCGAAGCTCTGTGCTCTGTGCTGTGTGTTGTGTGTGTTGTGCGTGTTGTGCGTGAAACGGTGAGAGAGGGAGTGCGGGAAGGAGTGAGGGAGTGAGGGAGTGAGTTGGAGGGCGGTCCAAAGAAAACAAAAACCCCACAGTGATGTGGGGAAAAAACGAAGAACCAGCTCAGGCTGCAAGGCCTGGTAGCGCTGTGGGGACCTGTCACCTGAGCGCAGGTGTCGATGTCTGTGCTGCTAGCAAAAGACTCGTGCACTCATGCTGGCTGCTTGCCCCCTCACGAGCCGATGCAGCGAATCAACAGAACCACCGCGCCACTGTACTTTAGGAGGCGACTGAACTTGCAAGACCGTGTCTGCTCAGCATCTCAACCGTGTCAAAACGGGCATCCGAAGCCCGGTTGCTTTTCTCTGCTGAGGCCGTGGTCCGAATCCCGGACGGTCCGGGTCTGTAAACGGGAAGGTTAGGCCCTAGGCTTACAGCTGACGCTTCGGCTTCAGCCTTCAACCTGTCAAGCTGCGCCCAAGGAAATGCCTCGTGCAATTCACAAAGCAGCCCACACCTCAACTCTGGTTTCCAGGAATCTTTGGCAGATGGGCTGCCTTTAAAAAGCGTGGTGTGCCAAGGACCTGGCCCAATCAGCGATCTGAAAGACAAACTTGCTGGAAAGGTTTCCGAAGATCCCTTCTGCCGCCCCATGTCATCCAACAGTGTCAGTGTTATCTGCAGAGAACCAGCTGGAGCTTATCCGACCCATGTCTCAATTCCCGTGCAGAAGCTCACAAGCTCTGTGACCCGCCTTCTGGTTGCCTTCTTCCGGCCGGCGCATCACGATCGGTAGTACTCGGTTGGTCTGGGGCCGACTATGACATACTCTCATTCGGAAGGCTCGGACGTTGTCACAAGTCACGTCAGCATAGAATCTGAGTGCTGCTGAGAAACACCAAGCCAGCCCCCAGCCGCTGCTGTGTAATTCGTGAGCCCACATGTAGAATGGACCCAGCCGACCGGCAGCAACATCATTTCCTTGGCTTTCACGTTGAGTCATACTGCACCCTGCATCATCCACCCAATGACGGCAAATTCTTCGATTCCGCCCTCTGTTGCGTCTGTGCATCGCCAGGACCCACCAAGCACGACTTCGTTCCTGGCCTCGGGATACAACTCAACACTGGGTGCGGCTATACTCCTAACTCTTGAACAGGGTTCCCTGTTGTAGGACGACTCGTTCAGAACTCCGGCGGCGATTCGCCAGAAGCTGAACTACCGGACTACCGTAAACTCGCCGCATGTGTGCAAGGCGCTTCTGATCGTACTTCTCCTCATGAGGTTTCGCAAGGCTCAAATGCTTAGCCGAGCGGCGGAGGCTCCACCTCGTTGGGTGCAGGCAAGGCAGGTGACATCTCTGCTGGTTTCCGGGCAGGCATCTTATCAATCAGCAACAGACTGACAGGCTACATGCTTCCCTGCCTGTTTCAGCATGGCGCAACCGTTCGGGTGCGCAAAGACAGGGCCGTCTGGGAGTATTGGTGAACCACCCCAGCCCTGGCAGGCAGTTGCCAGGTGAGATGACGATTTTCCAGTGATGCCAGAGAGGGCTGAACGAGTGGCTCTGGTATGGAACCCTATTGTCTTGAAACATCTGTCAGGACAATATCGGGCAATGAAGTGCCAGCTGAGATGCTATGGAGTCATCTGAGGTGTCAGATTCGGGCGCTGTCCTCCCGAGTGCTCTAGCCTCTATACTCTATACCCAACGGTTGAACAAGACCGTGTAAAAGCTTACTTTCAACGGGCGCGAGTCGCGAAGCGCCACTGCAGGCAAGCTTCCCTCTATAGTGTGGGGGCAGCAGCCACCACATCTTGTAGCCTGCGCACCAGAGTTTTGGAGCCCATTCTACCATGAATGTAATAAGGAACCCCAAAGTAGTATAGTTAGTTATAATAAGGAACCCCCCAAATAGTATAGGTAACTATTAAGGCCCCTATATGACGCTGGTGGCAAAGAAGACGTTGAGGACCAGGGCCAAGGGGCCCTGGACTTGCACTTGCCAGACCGGGTCGTGGCAGTGGAAGCCGTGGGAACTTCCTGTCAAGATTGGTATTTTTCCCTCTCGCATGGCTGGAGACGATCTTGATGGGTATAGGATTTAGGGGTTTAGGGGTTTGGGTTTAGGGTTCAGGGTTTAGGGTCCAAGGCTACAACGGCTACAATCCACAGAAGCTTGCCGAACTGTTCTCCGCCTATGGAGTCGATGGCCACGATGGCCTCGCAGACTTCCGGTCCCCATGCAAAGTCCGGGCTTGGAGAGAACTGACCTTCAGTGCCAGAAAACTGTATCGCACTCCTCGCACGCGGCCTTTGCCTTCAACACATCCAGCTCACGTACTTGCGAGAGTGTCCCAAGCCCATCTGACTATCCCCTTGACACTTAACTGCTACAGGGACTACAGCAGACAGCTGCTAAAGTGCCTCTGATTTTATCCATGGTCTTCTTGATGTCGCCCCGCTTGTCACAGCCATCTTCGCTTCCGAAAAGGAAAATGTTTCTAGCACCTGGGAATTTCTGCAACACTTCTGACAGTTTTGCAGCTTGCATCAAGCAAAACATCAGAGAGAACAGCCCCCCCCCCATCGCAGCAGGCTGCTTGCGCGCCCAAGGTTCTGTCATCGTTGCCGACATACTCACGGAAGGTCGTCAAATTGTGTGTTGAATAGACCCAGTCCTTGACACAACTAACCAGCGCGCTCTGGGAAAGAACACTCTGGTTTCGCCTTGAGCACATACCCTGATTGTGCATTGATGCCGCTCGACTTTGTGGCTGCGTCGCAGATGCAGACAAGCTTCCGGATAATCGAAGGACTGCCTTCCATTCCAGGTCAAGGAAAGAAGCACATCCCGAGAAGGAAAGCAAGTGTCCAAGTGCCTCTGCCAGGGCAGGTCGCCCAGGTAATCGGCGAGCTCGTCCTAGAGAGGTAGGTGGCCCAGGGCTTGCGACGCTGCTTCAGCCAGGCATGGTTCTGTCGGAACGCCCAGCTGCAACCGGAAGTCCTTGCCCCAATGAGTGGCAGCTCTCCAACCAAGCTGCTTGGGCACATGTCCCTGCACAGATGCTTGAAACGTACGGCGTCATTTGCCGATGCTACAGTGGCAGAAGGCTACTTTGGACGTAGCGACCTGCCTTGACCAAAACTGGCTTGTCGTTATGCAGAAGTCCCGGAAAAGCATGCCGGAAGTCCTGCGGCACAGCAACAAGGAATTGCCGTCTTGGCGAAACACAGGGCTACTTCCCCTGTATCTTGGGCAACGCCCTGGCTCAAGAGAGACAGTCAACAATACCCACGCGCCTTGAACTTCTTGTCGAACTTCTCTCGCGGAGTGTCCTCAGGCTTGAAACCATGTAGCGATGCCACTAGCTCTGCTTTGAATTTCGGCTCTACGACGACATGGATAGTTGCGTGTCCACACATCCAGGCCTTCTTCAGTTTCTCCAGCTCTTCATGCCAACGCTGGCTAACCTGTACGGGTAAGCCTATGCTACCAGATAGGGTGTCGAGTCCAGTCTAGCTACGGTTTATATACGGCAAGTTCATATGCCATGAACACAGGGTGTCGGGCGCTTGGTACGTGTACTGTAGACTGTAGACACCGACTTGGCATGTTTGACCTGACCCACTGCATGCCTCATCCAGCATCATGGTATGGATGTTCGGGCATCGATCCTCAAGAGAATCGTGCTTTACCTTCCTCGGTAGCGCAAAAGCAGGGAAGAGGCAAGCAACAACATCAAGTTCGGCTAAGTTGCTCAAAGTATTCAGCCGCATCCGCACGGTAATCGCGACCATCAATGATCTGCATGCAACGATGCCATGCTGTCTTTGCACGCAGGATATGCTTCGGCTCTGCTAGGACCGGAACCAGATCTTGCCAAGCCGACTCCTATGCGACAACATTGGCCGGAATGGCCTGCCTTGTTGTGCGTCTGCGAATGATGTTGGTGACGCCGCTTCACGGCCTCTTTGGCGTGGCGTGCCTGAAGCAAAGGCCACTTCGATCGCCGGTCCGCCTGTTAATTGCACTAACTTTACCCGCAGGTTTCATGCCGAGCACATGGTTGTTCAACCTTCAGACTCACACCTGCTGAGTGCTCTGCTCCCGCAGCTGCCACTTCTACGAACATGAGTGCGATTGGCTGCGGCAACACACCAGCAGTGTAAGCTGTCCTGCGTTAGCTCGCTCACCGGATGCGCTTGTAGCAGCGATGCATCTTCGCGAGTGGTACCTGCCAAATGAAAGATCGCATCTTGCTCCATGACCTCCCAGACTACTAGTTATAGTAGGTTGCGCTGGGAATTCAAGCTCGCATGCGCCTTGCTGCATGCGACACATTCAGCGACGACGGCACCAAACTGGCCAAGAAGCCCGCAGCTGTAGATGCACACACCCCTTGCGAACAGCGCTGTTCTTGAGCTTGGACCTGGTCGCAAGGGGAGGCAAGAAGTGAATGGGCCTGGAAGCTTCAGGCGGAATTGTCCACGTGCCTCCCAGAGTTGAAACGCCACGGCCAGCACTGCTGCGCAAACGCGCAGCACCTGAGAGAAAACAGGCTTGTTGTGGCCTTCCATCTGTGCTTGTTGGTTATTGGACACTCTCTTTCTGAGGTGGCTGCTGGCATACGTCCTCTTGCCATGGAAGGGTTCGGTGGCTTTCTAACTTGAGGCCAACTTGAGGGTAGCAGGAGCGCCACCAAGTGACCAGGAGCTTCGCCGCAGAGCTCATGCTTCCATATGCTCCATATGTGCAGCTCTTCAACTTTCCGTGACTGCTGTTTCTCGCCACATAGAAGTCACTTTGGCTTGTTCAAGCTCTTCTGTGCCCAATGGCAACTGAAGCAGATTGCAGAAGAAAGGCGACTCGGCTAAGCCGGAACATGCCGGAATCCTATGGCCACCGTAGCCTCTACACCTGGAAAAAGCGCAAACGCGGCTTTGACGGGGTTACGGGCATGTCCATTCATTCCTGGAGTCATGTCTCCTCAGAATCCTTGGCCATGTATAACAGATCTGGGGTCTCTAAGCTTGGGATTTAGGGAAGCCAAAACCATCCTTGTCAGGGATCTGTATTGGGATCCTATATTAAACCGCTAGACAACACAAGATGGCTTTGTGTTCATTGATAATCGTGAATTCTGTCATGCAGGATTGGCTGCGTCTGGATTCAGCGCAGTGAAAGCGTTCGATGCCACGCTCCTCAGCTTTCCGCGCAGATTTGAGGCTGAAGGCCTACGGTTTGGACTCTGAACTCTCAGAGTTTCGGACAGATCGAGGCAAGGCCAACTTTTTGCTTAGGGAGGGCTAGGGTTGCAATGCAGAGACCAAGGCTCATGGGAAAGTCAAGCATACGCAGGGATACCGCCATGGCTGTTGATGCGTTACGGCACTTCTCAAAGGCCTTTGTTCGCGAAAACCTGGGCCCGACATGGAGGAGTGGCAAGGGGATTCTTCTGAAACTGGCGTGGAGTCATAAAGGAAAAGCAGCCGCCGCTTAGCCAACTGGGCTCGCGACTTTTGTGATGGGCTGCCCTTTGGAGTCCTGCTGCAGAATGCCGACATCGTGAACACAGTACTGGCTGCCATACATTCCCAGGCCGCCTTGAGATTCTGATATTCCGGCTCGAGCTTGCTGACGGCAATCTCCATCTTCTGCCTAGACTGAGCCGTCTCCAAGGACTTCGTATGAAATGCGACGATTAAGTACACCGGACCACTCGTACATCGTCAAGCCAAGCCACGGAAGGAGCGCCAGGGCAACTGGTAGCATCCCAGAGATGCAGCCGGTGATTAGCCTTGAAAGTGTGAAGACGACTGGGAATTCATTTAGGTGACTCGTTCGCGCAATGGATCGAACAAAGCCTGTACTTATCAGCCAGTGCTTCCATGCCCAATGCAACACATGCAACTGAGCAGCAATATCTCCGTCACAACGCCCATGGCACCAGCTGTCAGCACTGGTGCAATGCTTCCAATAGCCTTCATGCCGATGATGGGCATGACCATCGGAGCAATAGGCCTAACGTCTTGGTCTTCCCAGGACCCATGCTTGAAGAAAAGGCTGCTGGACATGTTTTGAAGTAAAGGTTAAGACATGCTTCGGTTGCAACACAAATGTCAATGAGATTCTCTAGCTGTCTAGCTCACCTCACTGTAGGAACCGGCTCTGGCTCAGCCATGTGGCAGGAAGCAAGATCGCGAAAGCACGGTCTGCAAGACACCTTGGGCGAAAGTGTCCCACATCTCATTGCCACACCCCTGAAGCAAAATCGAAAGCGGATCTGCACCTGCCACACTGGCCTAGCCGCCCATCTGACCAGCAGCTCTAGACATTCCTAGCTCCTTTCCCTCGTCGTCCACGATGGAAACCTTGGTCAGACGACAGCGACAGGCGACCGCAGAAAAACCCAAAGAGCTGCGAGGAGGATCTCACAACCTCGCTTGGAAGGGCCATGACGAAACTCTCGTGGAAGCCGAACGGCCTGTGGCGCCTATGTTGCCCACCGAGTAATTAACACATCAGCCACAAGTCCCCAGCTCAAGACCGGAGAGCCCAGAAGTTCTGGGAGAGATGGGAGAACGTAGGGGATGTCACGGACGACCGACGAACTCCTTTAAAGCGTAGTGCTAGTGGTACTTCAAGGGTACCATAAAAGTGTACTCTGAGGCTTGCTAGAGAGATACATGTAATCCGTCAGAAACGCATGCAAGCACGTATGCACATATGTATGCATGCATGTCTGCACCTACGGTCACCTACGTGTTTATGTGCATAGATACGGGGGGTTAGGGACATCGGAGAGGGGGGACCGAGCGCCGGTGTCGGAAGCGGACTTTACTCGCTGAGCTCTACCAAACGGCTTTCCAATGGCTACGCAAGAAGAAGGTTCCCGCACAAGTCAGCTGAGAGCCCGACTCCCTTGCCGTACCACTCCTCGAGCCGTGTGAAGGACACCTGAGCTGAAAACTCTTGAAACAGATGATGTGTACTGAACTTGAACCGCGATTCTCTGATGCGGAGCGAGCCCGCATTCGACCAGTACCCGACCACCACAAACTCTTTTAAAGGAGTGGCTATACCGCATAACAGCATTGACAGCATGGGGTGCCGAGGCTGGCTGGTTTCGAGGTTTAAGGTGTTTCTACGTAACGGACCCTCAGCATGACGACGGCCAAGATGCATTCGCAGTGCCAGCTGAGATCACCGCTAGGTAGGGAACCTTGCTGTGCACATCACATGGTAGTGTAGCACTACCACGAACCTCTTTTGCTATCTAGCAGGGTCGACCAGGCAACTCATTGCTCTGCAAACGGTCCCCGGAGCTCTCTTGCCACAGCCAAGGCTCGAAAGGGCCCATGACCTGCAAAGATGGCACAGCACTCATCAATCGTCCTGGAGCCCGGGAGAACTTTGTTTGGGCGGAGCTGATGCCTGGATTTAGTGGCTTCGAGGTTTTCTACATCTGACCACTTAACCTCTTCTTGCCTCATGTGACCGGTAAAGGCAATGAAAGGCTTTCAGACACCGTGTGCTACTCCCTGCAGCCAGTCTTGCGCCCAAGGCGATCGAGCAAGATGCCGTCACAGCCAGGCCATAGCTTTGCAGGAGCGCGGACCACTCAACCTGAGAGACTCTGAGCAAAACCGAGGCTAATCGGGTCTTATATAGATACGGCCATTAACTATATAAGTAAGCCTATAAGTCATCAGACGCCCTGCAGCAAGTGCACTGTCCTTGCAACACGTACCCCGTCAAAATCTGACAAAAGCCTCGCAGCCCCATGCTAGGTCCACACGGGAAAGGAAACGATTGATGCCAACTGTTTCGCCTACGGAGGTCTACAATCTTCGTCGGCCTCGCTGATCGTGAGTCAAGGAGCAGTTGCACCTGACCTGTTGACGTAGTTGTTGAGAGCGTTGTACGTCTGGTTGAGCCTTGGTTCCAGAGATAAAGTGCTTGGACGTGGCATCGTGTATCACAGGCTTCCACACAGGATAATGAGGTACCGGCCACTGGGCAGCAAGGATTTGTGGGGTTGAGGATGCCATCAGCATGAAAGCGCAAAGCGGCACGTTCATCGGAACGAAAGCAGACCTGGAAGAATCTTGTCTTGAACTCGCGCTGCTGAGAACTTGCTGGATATGGGTCCAATCCCAGTAAAATTCAAGGCGCATTCGCCCGACTTTCAATAGTTCCTCGCCAGTGACTGGGTGAATGCTAACCTTGCAAGTTCGGCATCGAGCCTTATTATAAAGGTACATACTCATCATAAGCTCGAGTGGCACAAGCGGAAGTGGCTGTTTGGCCGAGGAACCTCGACATTTTTCCTTGCCTGCCACATATCCGCATCCGACACACCTGCGCAGACCAGAAGAAGCAAAGAAGCTCATGCTATTGGCTTGCTGTCCGTGAACTGCAAAAGGGTGCGAGCCTTCCGGCTTCTTTCCTGCTTCCTTGTACTTTTGCAGAAGCTCCTCTCGCTGTGTCTCATAAACCAGTCCAAGCATGCATAGAAATGGGCCTGTGACTTTTTCAGGTCGTCGCTGGTCAAGAGAAGCGTCCGAGGGTCAATGTAGTCATACATGCCCATCCTGTGTAGCGTTTGAGACTAAGACTAAGACCACCACTGACGGCAGAAAGGGAAGGGACATGCAACAGGTCGCGATGTTACTCTCACAATGAGTATTTGTTTGCATCGAAGTTGCAGTCGACCATAGAAGGTGGACCTCTCACATCGCAAACACATCACATGCCGTCGCTGGATTTCTCTCTCACCTGTGCGTCATTGCGGCGAGCCCGGCGTCTGGTTCTTTTTCTGCTACTCCCGGCCGGTGTGCAATGTTGTGCCTGCTGCTCCAACTTTAGCCATGCAGCTGGTCGTACTTCGGGGCTTCCATGGTAAATGCCGGCACATCTGCGGACGCCCCATCTGCACGAGCAGGGGGCACGCACAGTGCCAGACCCACGGCGCCGGCGCCGGCGCCCGCAGCCAAAGCACGAGAAGCCTTGCAAGCCCAGAGCCGACAATGGTTTGTGCAGCAGTTATCGAGGACGAGATATCCGGCTTCCTTGCCTTGCTGCTGACCAAGGCGGCGCCAGAGTCGAAGCATCCTTGACTCAAGATTTGGCATCGGGACTCGCAGCCCCATGCAGCCAGAGTGGCTTTAGAGAGGCTCAGCACTTCGAAGCCCAAGAGCCCAACCTGTTTGATCAAGTGTCTGAGTTTCAGCGATCTCACTGCCATTTGCGTGGCCGCTATTTGTATCCTCATCCTGGGTGCAGCTGAGAGCAAGCAAACGACGTGCGCCAACCTGATTTGCAGCTGCAATGCATCGTGAAGGCTCGTTAAGTGCGGGCTGGTTGCATGGTGCTTCGGAATGTCCTTCCCGACAATCGCCAAAACTGTGGAGCTAGGGCTCTGCAGATCACACAGCAGCGCTTGAGCAAAGAATAGGTGTGATTTCAAAATCAAGACCTCCTGGCTCTCTGGTTGCAGCTACAACGTTGCGTCATGTCTCTCGTCTCCTGCTGGCTAGCAGCGATACGAGTAAGCTGAAGTTAGGCTCCATGAAGCTCTGCTGGCTTCACAGTCTACATGAAACATCAGTGACAATCGACTCCAGCAGCTCCCAGCCACTTAGGCTAGCGCACCCTGTGAGATCGTGAAGACGAAGAGAGGCTCTATGAGCGTCCTTTGTGTGCAAGCAAAGGAGGCAAGCAACGAGTGCAGTTTTGGCGTGTAACATATTTGCTTGACCCATACAGCTTGCGAGCATGCAGTAAGGCGAAAAGATCAGTAAACTGCTTTTGTCTGCACGAGGCCTTTCGAAATCATTCATTGCCGGTTTGAGCCTATCGGGCAGGCAGCAGGCACGTTAGATACAGTACTCTTTTGCATTACTTGCCGCTGGATGTTGTAGGCCCTACTTGGCAAACTACGCTTAACAAGGCTTGGAAATTCAATTGCGATCATCTGCGTCTCCTCTGCTTCGCGAAGGGCTGCGGAGAGAGCCACAGGGTCTCGGGGCAAGGTGAAGCGGAGACCATCCCTGACGCGCAGAACTGCCATGGCGACGTACTTCGAACGTGTAATGCAAAGGTTGCATCTGCGGAAACTCAGGGATAGGTACTAGAATCAAAGTATTGACATGTCACTGCACCGGGCCTGACACCTCCTGGCTGCAAGATCGCTGCAAGAACGGGCTCTGCAAACATACGGACCTTGACTTTTCATTCGACATTCCTGGCACAACCAGAACCGCTCTTACGGGACCCGGTCCACAACCATCAGCCCAAAACAAGTTGCACTTCTGCAGGAGAACCACGGCTAAGTGCGGCCAGGACACATCGTCCACGTGCCGCCCAAGCCAATCACCTCGACACCACCCACGATGCTTAGAAGAACGGGGCTTTTATGCCGCGGTCTTGCTCGCCTGGCTCGTAGGTTCTGAGGATGACATTGAGCTCGCCCGGTGGTTCCGACCTTGGCACCATCTCCCAGTCAACAACTCCTTTGTCTCTGTGAGGTTGCGAGGAATGGAGGGTCACTGAGACCTGGAGTGGGGTCGCCACCGGGGCTAGCCCTGTGCCGAGCCCGTGGACAGGAGAGAGGACCCAACCGACCTCTTCTACTGAATTTGTGCCTGCTTGCATGGGACGGTCGCACCTCTCCGGTTTGATTGGTAGGTATCGGGCATCTGCTGTTGGATTGTCTGTTTGGTCATACCGCCATGTTGCATATGTCTGGCTTTGGTCCTAGAGGTGTTGCAGTCATGCTGCGTCCGAACTCGCTCTGATACTCTCCATACTGAATGAATGACTCATGCCGGACAGGGAGTCCTTGCCAGGTCTGCTGACAGTTTAAGCCTAAGCCTTAGCCTGTGATAGGATGTGCGACAGGCTGGGCGTGGGATGTCACGAAAAAATCCTGGCCATGTCGCACACCCATGAGGTTGGACGCCGTCGTAATCAGCTTGTGGCAGGCTGGAAACCTGCCAACGAGATTTTCTCGCTCTTTGCACAAGGACGCTTAGCATATTGCTTTGAGCTTAGCAGCTCTGTAAGCAAGCGAACTTCGGCTCCAAATCTTTGCTGCGTCCAAGATTTCCAAACCTGCAGAGCTGCAGCACCCGGCTTCCGGAGAACAGCAAAGGATCGAAAGACAACATCTGCACTGGATCTAACACACAAGTAACAGGTGTAAATCAAAAACGAACAACTCAAAATCCGGGGAACACAGGTAATAGGTAACACAATTCCAATCCAGGGCCCTGGCTTTCCGGGCCCGAGTTACATGGTGGCGTCGCAATTTCAGCAGCGCACGAAGAGAAGCGAAGCCTGCAATGCGAAAACTGATCCATGGAGCTTGCATCGGGAGCTAGGTGCATCCTATGCCCCCCACCCCAGATGTGCCGTCTCTCGAAATGAAGCCCTATCTTTCTTCTTCAGCACAGGCAGGGGACAATGTGAGTGCATTGCACCAACACATTTCTACGCACTGGCCTCACTAAGATCTGTATCTGTATATGTACCTGTATATTTGTTGCTTTGTGTGCATATGTGTATATATACATGTATAAAGATATTATGTCTGTGTGCGCGCATCCCTTGTTTATCTGTCTACCTGTGAACCTATCTAGCGATTCGCTCATTCTGAATAGACCTATCTATCTGTCAGCTTGTCTATCTGTCTATCTACTTATCCGTTTGTTTGTCCATCTGTCTATCTATCGATCTACCTATCTATCTGTCGATCTATCCATCTGTCTATGCGTCTATCTACAATACTATCAGACTATCTTAGTACCTATCTACCGACCTACCTATCTATCTGTCAGCCTACTTACCTACTTGTCTAGCTATGTATATACACATAAATACACACATGCATACATACATACATACATACATGCACACATACATTACATACGTGCGTACTTACATACATACACATACCCAAACACGCACATACCCACGCATATACGCACCCATCCATACACAACACATCTGGATCGGCCCTGCAGTGCCCGGCCAACACCCAGCTCCAGCACGCGAAGACCGCTGCTTGCAGAGGCGGCGCGAATTTCTCGCAGCGCTTCGTTCGTAGCCTGTCAGACAAGATCGTGAAAGGCAAGCTTAGACTTCTTTTCATCGACGGTCTTTGTATTCCGTCTTGAGTAAGCTGCACGGATGCTTGATTGCAGGTACTAGTAGCACATGTTCAAAGCAGCTGTCAGAGTGCCGTAGCTGCATGTGCAGGAGCCCGCAACTTGAGCCTTGGTCAGCTCATGTCATTTCGATGGTTATGCTCAGTTGGCTACTTCGAGTCAAGAGGAAGCACGACTTGTGGAGCATTGCGTGCCTGATAACGTGTACGCACAGAGTTGCAGTGCCATTCGGCACTACGATCGATCCTTGCTGCTAGGCCGATATTCATATTGGAACATTATAGGCTCAACGGTCCAAGAGCACTCCCCTGCATCTCCGAAAAGAGAGCCTAAAGTGACTGTGACTTCTGGGGACAGTTGGGAAGCCCATGATATTGACAACGCAGGCTGTCTTCCGGTGTATTGCGAGTCTGCTTGCTGCTCTGTCGAGCTCTCTGCTGTTGTGCCATTGTCGCCACCGTCTCACTCCTGTCTGTATGTGCTGTAGCAAATCCGACCATCGGAAAAATGTTGCGGATGAGCTTCGCTCGTGCGGTTTACTACATGGCTGGCAGGTACAAACGTTGTATGACTTGGGTCAGGAAGATGGGCTCAATAAACATTTTAAACAGGAAGCACGGCGTCTATGGTCAAATCGCTGCACATACACGTTCTAGGGACCTGCCTGGTGTAGGCAATGTCCGAACCCGGTTTCTCGCCCTTCATACTTGCATTCACGGTCTTGACAACGTGAAGGCCTGGCGGGGTAGGGCTGCAAGGCGAAGCCCAGGCGGCAGTTTTGCTCCTGCAGCTGCCGAAGCGGGAGCTGGGGTAGTTGCATCAAGTCAAGCTGAGCCAAGACCCTTTTGAAGAAATAATACGAAACGACAAAACAAACACGAAACAACATTCCATTCGAGGGTCACCGTGTTCGATACAACTCTACATGCTCCTACCTGAACAAACGCTACCGTCCGCGAAGGCAAAAATAATACAATAACTACTGATACCTACGCGTTGCCTATGATTTCTTCCTGTCAGGATTAGAGTAGGCTGCAACATCGATATCTTTAAAACCCTCATCCTGCCGTGGTTTGGTTTTTGGATTTGGGGGCCTTGGGTGAAATCCAGACACGCGAAACTTGCCTTACCGTGGTGGCGCCACTAGAGACGTATATCAGCTGAACATGAGCTGCAGAATAATGCCTCCGTGCCTGGCCTGCTCAGACTTATCTACGGCAGGAACGCTGTAATGACATGTAACGGTGCTGCCACTACGCACCGCTGCGCAATTCTGTTCTTAAAGCGATGAACACCTGCGCGAACGCTCCCTTTTGAAAGAGGCTCTGCAAGAACATCAACAGCAGACTACAAAAACGCCGACTGGCATGACTTGAACTCCAAGTTGTTTGAAGCGAGCTCTTGCTAAGAAGGACGACAGCTCGTGCCGTGCCAGGATCCTTTCGCCTCGCACACTCGCTCAAGGCAGGCACAGATGTTTTTTGCCTCCCAGCTGGCTAGGACGAACCTACGATGCAGGCACAGATTAGGCTGAAAGGCACTCGGTGGATTGATGCAAGGCGATTCCTGGAGCCTCCACTGCAGCGGCCGCAGCCTGGCAGGGACCTCATTAGTCTTGCAGCGTCGAGTTGAGGATGTGGGGTCGAGGAGTCGAGCACCAAGGCTCACAAGATCTCACAAGGGTAGGTTGATATGCGAGGTTCTCGCCCTGTGTCTGGGGTTGAGCGGAAGGCGTGTCGGGGTTGAGTTTCCAGCATTCAACCTTGGAGCATATAGCCAAAACACTCGTGATTTTCAGGGCCGCGGTCAGAGTTGAATTCAGGATAAGCATGAGCGCCCAACTTCCGGCATTTTCCTGCGTAGTTTGGGTCGGTTCAATCATGCATGGAGACAATGGGTGAGAGAAAACCCCGTGGTCTGTCATGTACTTGAACAGCGTAGGCACCGTGAGAGGAGCAGCGAAGTTTCATGTCAACTTGACAGCTGGCGGAGCATGGTGCCGCTCTTGCTGCACAACGAAATCAGCGAATATTCATGTTCAAGTGCTGTGAGACGTCGCGTGGTCTCTGGAGAACATGCCAGGACACCAACATCCTGACACTGAGTTGTTGAATACGGTATCCGTTACAGGCACATGTTGGTCAAACAAGATACACAGCCTACATAATTTATGTGCGTCTGCACGTGGCCGATCATGTCCGATCCATCAATCTCTTGTAGCTGGTGATGCTTGGGCCAACCCAGCGCCGGCCGCGAGACCTGCACTTGAAGAGGGAGCCGACAAGACTGCTCCACA
The DNA here is from genome assembly GCA_003297005.1 of Symbiodinium sp. clade A Y106. Classification (NCBI taxonomy): domain Eukaryota; class Dinophyceae; order Suessiales; family Symbiodiniaceae; genus Symbiodinium; species Symbiodinium sp. clade A. The sequence continues at coordinate 15,209 of BGNK01003642.1, forward strand.
CCTCCCTTTCAGCCTGCTAGCCTTCTACCTCAGCTGTGGGAGGTTAGACTACTCCAAACCACTCCTGAAGTCCAATCTCCGAACCGCAGCAAGTACCTGCAGCTTAGCCACGTAGCGATGTACTTTCCTGGCGGATTTTTTGCATCCGTCGGCCACAGATCGCCCAAGCCCGGGCCGGCTAACGTCAGAGCAGTCGGCGCTCATTCTGTGCCCCTAGGCCGCTGGGGAGACATTGCAACCCCACACAGCCCTTGACGGCTGGGACGCGAAAGAGCTGAGCTTGGCTACCGCGAAATCGCGGCCAGCGTCGTTTGGGATCTGGGGACTGTGACACATCGGCCGAGCATCTTTGAGTTGTTCAAAACTCCTTCCGCTCACCTAATACGTCAGAGTGGGCAGACATTGTTTTCGAAATCTGCTTCTCAGCCACGGCCAGCGGGCATAGCCCTTTCCTGTCCCCTATTAATCAGTCGCAAATACCAGTACAGAGAAACAATGAAACACCGGCAGCGGGCAAGTTGCTGTCATTCAGAACTCGCCGAGTTCGCCCTCACACATCAAAGCTTGCAAACATGGGGTTCTACATCGCCCTCCTTCTCAGCCACTGGCAGCTGGCCAGCGCGGCCAGCACCAGAAATTCCAGCAATTTGTGGAACAACCTTTGTCCCAACGGTTCCTTCGCATGGCATACTGCAGAAACCGAAGCATGAACCTGGATCGTTGCGAGTGGCTCCTGTCTTTGTCATAAACAAAAGCTTTTTCATCGAAGAGCTGGTTGTACCTGACAGCACGAGAGCTACCGCAACGGGATCACATCTCGACTTCTTGGAGACGTGGCCTGGCTATTTGCTGGTCTCTCTGAGTTTTGGGGCACTCTTCGTCATCCAGCTCCTCTACCGGTATCCCGTCTCCCATGGAGGTCTGGTTGGCCTTTGCTATGTCACTGTGCAACTGACCGGCAACCTCCAGATTCAACTCTCAGCCTGGCGATACCAATCGGATGCATGAGCTCCAAGCCACGTAGTTCAAATTGTTTTTCCACTCTTGTGCCAGTTCATTCCTGTCGGTTCAGGGTCGTCGCAAGTTCACAGACCCGCTGCTTGCGATTGCATCTCCGACGATCCTGCTGACCAGGCCGATGTGTATTTGGAAGATAGGCCTGAAAAAGCAAAAAGGCTATGCTGCTGCTCGTCTTGTGCCACGTCTGAAATTCTCACCACTGAGGTTCAGGACACTTCAATGGCCAAGAGGAGCACGGAGAATGCAAGGTGCAATCTCGGATGCAGAAATCCCACGCTTACACGTGCAGCTGCTCAAAAGCCAAGGCAAAAGCACCACTGCTACCTCGGCTTCCCAAAGGCCCTGTCCACAACAGGCGAAGGAAGGAGTGCAGAACCCATCACAGACGACTCAAGCATGCCGATGCCTTCTTTGCTAGGAGCAACGCAAGATAGCCATCCAGGGCCACCCCAAACCTCAAAACGGCAGACGAAAGTCCAACGCACACCCAAACCCAACCCGTTGCTTGATGAGCTGAGGCAGTGGCAAACCAATCAGGCACAGGCCTGAGAAGAGCTTGCAGTCAGATCACGTCTGCGAAAAAACAATACCGAACGAAAGAGGCCGTCGAAAGTGGTGCAGCGAGCGCACGGCGCATCGGCGGAACTTGTTTAAAATCGTTCAGCTTGGCTGCCGGCCAATCAACATGAGAACGAATTCGCGGTGGTTAAGGAGACCTCCAGGCAAGTTTGCAAACAGCTTTCTCACAAATAGGCTTGTAGCGCTTTTGACAAGTCTGAGAACGGAACCGACTACGTTATTGACCCATTTACCTTATTCCAGCACCGCGCAAAAGCCGCAAGGCTGGACGACGACCCACCATTCCTATCACCAGCTGCTGCTGCCGCGGCAGTAATGGTCATACCGTCGGATCTTCCGAGCGTACTGCCAGGACCTAGGAAAACGAAACTCGGGCCGCCGCCAAACAGCTCAAGGCCCGCTCGGTGCCGGACTTGTGAGCTCGGAATGGGCGGTCACCCTGCTCAGGCATGGTATGATCAAGCGCAGCTACGAAGTTCCAAAACCCAGACCTGCTCCAAGTCAATGCCGTCTAGTGGGATATTCCGCATCTTCCTGATCTGCCCGGGGTCTGCCAAAGAACAGTACCTGGACTGCAAAATCGTGGGATGCCCACGAACGGAACCAAGTGCCAACCAGGCCGGAGCTACCCCATCAACACCACGGTGACTGCAGCCAGCCCAACTTCCAAGGCTGCCAGACCAGCCTCGCCAGCGTACTCCATGTTGGTGTCAACACCATGTACAGCCTACAGTGAAATCCTGCCTCGGCCTGGGACCATGACTGTAACCGGCACAAGAGTGGAATCTGGACAAGCGCTAGGCAGATCGACCCTGCCACCTTACCCACAGGTCCAATGCTAAGTAGCTCGCGATCAGAAATTGCCGTTGTCATTCTTCTGAGTTGCGGGCCACAGACACGCCCAGCGCCTGCATTTATGCACAGCCCACGGTGCAACAGAGACCAACTTCGCCGCAATACAAGTCGGTACCGCGTAAGGCAAGGCGGGCTTGAAATCGCAGCCCCAATAAACATATTCTCCCGTCCTCGCTGAGCAGCCGTCGTCTGGCTCAAGATCGTCTGGTGCCACAAATTCTTAGGGCTCTGGCCCTTCGTCGCCCTCCCTCGCTTCATTCAGGCACAAATCGTCGAAACACGGCTCCTGGCCAGCAAGTACAGGATCTTCCGCAAGAGCGTGCCTCGAAGTGACAACAGGCCGGAGCGGCAGACTCCTGCGTGGCCTGCGTGGAGTCCTGCTCTTCTCGTGATGTTGTGGAAGACGCCAACAGCATCCTTGGACGAGGTGGCCATAGGTGGCCTACTGGCCGCACCAGCACGACCAACACAGACGAGGCTCGTTGGCGGCAGGTTGGCCCCCGTCTGACTGTGTGATCCGGGCCTTCATTCTGGGCGCTCACACGACAATAGGATCGGCATAGTGTCTAGAGGAGGACGACTCAGGACTTCGCGGTAAGAGCCTTCCGTACCTAGCATTGAAGTGCGACTCGTCATGACCGTTATGCTATGTTTTGAGTCAGCGCACGTTGGCATCTGCTGCGGCGGCCAACCTGTCTCCAAAGGGTGCATGCCCGCACTGAGCAAAGCAACACTTCCCCGCAAACAGTGCAAACCAAGGAGCTGCCAGCCCTCCATGTGGGTGGAAGCGACATGTCCAGCGAGGCGTTGCGTCTTGTAGGAGCCAAGACTAACAGTGACTAACGTCGTGCAGATTGAGCCCTAGAGCTGCAGCTCATTAGGGTGGCACCGCAACGCCTTTCCACAATCTAATGCTGGCAACCATTTCGACTCACACACTCGCTCGCGGCTGGCATGGTTTCGGATCCTCTGAGCTTGCTAGTGTTACACAGTAGCTGGTGACGACGACTCAAGTAGCAACTGCATCAACAAGGAAGAACCAACGATAGCAAACCGCGAAAGTATAAAGGGAACATTGTCTAAATAGTCAATAAGTCACCATCACCCGCTACTGAGCCGTCGAGAAGGGGGCAGTACCTCTCTCGACAGTGAAGGACTGTCAAAATAATGTCACTACTTTCAACCGTCTTTTGTTGTTCGCACATTGGTTTCAGACAAGCTTCAGTAGCATAGCAGGTCCCAGAGAGCCCGCCCAACGTTTCCGTTGGCCCGTCGACACAAAGCCTTCAGCCGCTGCTCCGCTTCTGCGTAGGTCCGACTGGGATTGTCATCAGCTCGCCAAAGGGAGCTTCACGTCAGCAATCAATGTCAACGTCTCTTGGTGTGATCCATGACCCCGCAGGCTCTCAAGGGCTTTGACCAGCAGGGATACCCACTTTGACACTCAGGCTTCGCCAATGTACGTACAAACGTTGTCAAGGTGGCCAAGGTACTGCATTACCTGCAACAAAGTCGCTTGGCTGATTCCGGTGGGCTCTGACAGCACGTGCCCCATCCGCGTCGACATGGCATCTGCAATCATTTGCACCACAAACGGGGGGCCACCTTGACCATAGCTACGAACAATATGGTGCGCAGACTTCCTCAAGGATGCATCCTCGTCGGCACGTGCCGAAGCAGATCTCGGAGGTTTGGACAGACAATCTCGGAGGCATCACTTTCTGCGAAATGGGTTTCTCTCACTTTCGCCAGCCGCATACACCACCATTGACAGTCATAGTACTTTATATGCTCTGCGTCGTTTCCGAGGACGTCGGCGTCCAAGTTATCAGCGTGGGAGGATGTGCGTCGGACAAAGGCGGTTGTCCCTTTGTTTCTGATCGCACGACGCCAGACGCATCTCGTAGTGGTCTTCTGATTTCCGAGCGCTTCCTGGAGCTTCTCCGCGCGAATCCAAAGGGCACTGTTGTCAGTACCAGAGAGCAGTAAGCTGGAAAGCTCCACGCACAGTCATCAAGACTCGGCCCTGGCGTAGCACGCGGCCACATGTTCGTGCCCGTCGGAACTCCGATCCACGGCACCGGCGACGGTGGCAAGCTCCACCAAGAGTCATCAAGAATCGGTCCCATATGCAGTCACATCTCCGCGCTAGTCAGGGGTCACAGGCTGTCGGCTTCACGCAAGACACTTAGACACGTTGCCGTGTGTAAGATCTTGGCATGCCAGAGCCCCGCCCATGCACAGCTTCAGTGACTTGACTAGCAGGCCAAGCACTGCTGCAACCATTTCATGTCAACACAAAGGCCCCTGATAGCAACGGAAGCATCCTGGGTTGGACATGACACATGCTCGAGACAATGACGATGGCGCCTGCTTGCGTGGTCTGGCCCTTCAAACGAAGCGTGCAAGCTGTTTTGCCGTCTCAGGCGGTCCACTGAACATCACCACGTCACTCTTGCAGAGCATTGCTGCACAGAGGATTGTTAATCTGCCCAGTCAGCTGGCAGGAAGGTGGCGAGGTTGTGAATCTGACAATCCGAGCAGGGTTGCAACCGCTGCCTCTTTCTTTGGAAAGGTTGCTAACACTGAAAGGCAGTAGGCAACTGTGCGAACTCGTAAGTCTAACCGTCGACTTGCAAGCACCCACATTCCCTGTGATACTCTTTGATACAAATCGCCACAGAGCACTTCCACAATGCACCAACTGGCGCGCTTTCGAGAATCTGCTTCTTGCAGCAGGTAGTTGTGATTCGTATATCAAAGTTTCGCACCTGAAGGCATTCTCTTCGGGCCGGGGCTTTTCAACTTCAGGGCTCGCCTCACGAGTGCAAAGTTGGCTCGGCTCTTGAGGCGTTTGAAAACATGCCATTGTGGATGTCGTGAGCATTCTAGACAGGATTCAAGATTATGTTGTAGTCGTAGTCTCCGATGCTTGCTCCAGGCTGTTGTTAGTGCTAGCAGCTTCCAAAGTCAAGCCTGAGATGGACTCAAGAACGCTTGTAAACCGCAGGTTCACACCAGAAAGATCCACATCAAGACGCGCCGCTTCGAATGGTTTGCTGCCGGCAGCATGCAACAGCTGGAGTTTGCTGAAGCTTACCCGGCCCAAGAATTGCATTGAACGAACTACCTCAACCACGACCAAACATAGAAATCCCCATCTCCGACAGGGCCTCGGTGGCCTGCTCTGCGCGCATGTCGAGGCCTACTCCGGCGCCTGCCGGCTTCGGTGAAATATAAGCAAGGACAAAACATGACGAAACACTAGCATCCGGTCTCGCCATACATCCCAAGATGCATCAATAGCAACTACTCAGACTGCAAAGGCCATGTTGCAAAGCCTTACATCTACGCAAAAAAGAGGCAAATCCGATGTTGTCGTCGCAGTGAACTCGTTCAGTTGTCAGGGGCGCTTCATCGAAGGTTCACCTGCTGTAGTTGCATCTGTTACCTTGACTTCTGCACAGGGTTTGCCACGCAACTTCTGCGTCGATGCAGATGGAAAACATTGCGATGCAGCTTGATTCGCATAAACCACACCTTGCAACACGTTTGCGAGCAGCTCCGCCGAAGTTTGTCCGGCAATTGCTCCACACCTTCCCACCCTTCTGGAACCAAACACTGTAGCTGTTCGTGCCGTTGTCCGGCCCAATGTTGACGCTGCTTACTTTGGACATGTACGCCTAGAGGCAGACTAACGACCAACGTGCGGTCCATTGTGAACTTGTCCTTGGCCAGGGTCGCGAAATCCAGCTTGTGGCAGAGAAAAGACCATCTATAAGGGCGAGACTATCAGGTCGATATGGGCCTGTCACACACATCTGAGCCTCAGGGCTGGTTGCACAACATCTTCAAAATCATTCGGATGCGTCATGAGCAGGGGGTCGGGTTGGCCGGACTCAGGAAGACTGAGCTCGTCCTGTGTCTGCACACCAGCCATGCTTTGTCTTTGTGGCAGCTGAAACGCACTTTGCCCGTGCCCCAGCAATTCCTGGCACTATGCCCAGGCCCAGAATTCACTTGCACAAAGTGGATCCCGCGCAATGTCCGCACACAGGTCTCTTCTGACATGTAGCTAAGTGCAGGCTTAAACTTACCTGCTTCATGGCATGCGCTCATGACAGCACTGTAGCTGATTTCCGTTGGCTCCACCACTTCTGCACGCATGCCTGACAAAAGCTGAATGGCCCTCCGCCACTGCAAGCTTCTGGCACATGCACCGATTGCCGAAGTGTACATGATCTCCTCCCGCACAGCCTGGACCAAACACAAGCTTGAAAGCAGGTGCAAAGCCGCTTCCCACTGCCCGGCTCTTTCGCATGCACTGATGGCAGCATGCTGGACGACCTCGTTGCAAAGTGCCTTCGTCTCGGGTCCCAGTGCTAATTGAAGTGCAATCCGCCAGTGTTCTCCGCAGGCTCTTACGGCAGCGCTTAGTGTGACCTCAGATTCGCGCAACTACACGAAGCCACTTTCTCCAAAGGAGAGACCACATACGGCACCGAGCACGCTGCAGTCCAGAGGGCGTCCAAGCTCTACTTACTATACCACCACTACCAGTACGGCCTATGTTACTGTTTGTATATCTACTACTGCTACTACTACTGCTACTACTACTGCTACTACTACTACTACTACTGCTGCTGCTGCTGCTGCTACTGCTACTGCTACTGCTACTGCTACTGCTACTGCTACTGCTACTGCTACTGCTACTGCTACTCCTACTCCTACTCCTACTCCTACTCCTACTCCTACTCCTACTCCTACTGCTACTCCTACTGCTACTGCTACTGCTACTGCTACTGCTACTGCTACTGCTACTGCTACTGCTACATCTACTACTACTACTACTGCTACTACTACTACTGCTACTGCTACCGCTACTGCTACTGCTACTGCTACTGCTGCATCTACCACTACTACTACTACTACTACTACTACTACTACTACTACTACTACTACTACTACTACTACTACGCTAGTGCTAGCGCTACCGCTGCCACTATCACTACCGCTGCTACTGCTACTGCTACTGCTACTCCTGCTGCTGATACTGCTACTGCCCCTGCTACTGCCACTGCCACTGCTACTGCTACTACGAAGACAATCAGAGCACTTGCTAGCACACCAATAATAGTACCAAAGCTGGTAGTGGCAGTGGTATTGGTGGCAGGAGTGGCTGCGGTGGCCGTCGTGGTCGCAGTGTAACAGTGGTTGTACGTATTCGTAGCAGCGACACAAGTAGCAGTGGGAACAGTCGTAGTAGTCGCACTAGCGGCGGCTTTTGCCTCCCGTCGCTGTAGCGCTGGTAGTAGTGGTGGTAGTACTAGCACCAGTGGCAGCAGTTTCATCGTCGGGGTCGTGGAGGTGGTAGCGGTAGTCGTCCTGTGGTAGTGGTAGCGCAGCAGTAGCAGTCGTATATAGAAGCAGCAGGAGCAGCTGCATTAGCAGCGACGGCAGCAGCAGTCGTTGTTGTTGCTGTTGCTGCAATCGTCGTAGTCGTATAGTGGAGGTGATGAGCCGTAAGTTTTTAATTTTTAAGCGGAATATTGGTTCCGACTCGCACGCTCGCACAATGCAGGCACGGATTCCGACAATCCAACTCCACTACGTGAATATCGGTTTGGGGTTTCCCTATCGCGTTGCGGGAATTCCAGCATGGACAAGAGCACCTTACCTTACATATCCCTCATCCTCATAGGCGTGTATGTATGTGCGTGGGTAAGTAGGCAGGCAGGTAGCTAGCTAGGTACCAAGGTAGGTAGGTAGGTCGGCGGGTAGGTAGGTAGGTAAGCAGGTAGGCAGGTAGGTAGGTATGTATGCAGGTAAGTAGGCAGGTAGGTATATATGTAGGTAAGTAAGTTTTTTCCCTCTCGCATTGCATGGAAGTCTATGCCCGCTCGCGAGGTCCGTCAGTGGAATGATTTACGTGACTGCGGCCTTCAGTTCGAGGGCCAATTTAGCAAAGTGCGCAACGTGAGCCCATTACTCATCTGTATTAACAGAGAGCTATGTGCCAGTTGACTTTTCTCCGCATCATGGTGAGCTAACATTTGTGATATCTCACTCTCGCCAGAATTCAAAAACATGCACGCATCGCAGCGCCTCACACATGTAATCCTCGCACCCCGCTCGGGCACGAACATCTCTATCTCAGTTGCTATGTTGTCACAAGCGGCTTGCCCGCTTTTGTGTGACAACCTCTTCGTCCAATCACTGGAACTGATTTCACATGAATCCATCCAGACTCACAGGCACACACTCCAGTGCACTCGAGCCATGAGTACACTAGTTTGTCTGCCTCAAGACATATGTTTTCCCGTCGACAAATGGCGGCTTTCTTGTCATCCTCAGAGATTACAGCCTCCTTCGTCTTCTTTGATGGAGTACAGTCTCCATAAAACAGTCAGCGCAGCACAGAGTGCAGTCTCCGTCACTCCTTGGTGGAGTACAGCCTCCATAAACCAGTCAGCATGAAGCAGAGATGGTATGTGTTGCGGTGTTGTATATGGGGTGCAGCCTCCAGCAGGGTCTCGACTTTGTAGGAAACTGATTCCAGCAGCAGAAAAACTCCATCCTCGTTTCTCCTTTCCGAATATTCTGTCAACGATCAGTAGTCTGAACATCTGGATTCCATGGCATCCCATGGTCGAAAAGTTGCAAAACTCAGCGGAGTGCAAAAACTTCATGCCCCAAGCCATTCAGAATAAGTATGGTAGCATGGTGTCATGCTCAGCATAACTCTTCCTGTGCAGCTCTAAAGAGTTGCAAAGTTCGGGGAGTACAGCCTCCTTACCAGGGCCAGGCAATGTCAGTCAGAGTGGATTGGCATGGCATCACACATGGTATACAGTTTCCTGCGCGACCATAGCGTGAAGCCTCGAACGTCTTGACAGACTGGCCATGGCTTGGTTTTGAGTTTCGCCAAATTTCCGACCCTGAACGAACAAAGGCGCCCTGACCCCATTGGAACTTGTCCCTGAGGACCCCTTTAGGTACGGATCGCAGGGGTCAGCGGGTGTATGTGGAGCACAGTGTCAGTGGTGGCGTGAAGCAGGTGGGCAACGGTCGCACATGTGATGCCCCGGTTTTTTGTTTGTTTTTGGTTTTTTTTTGGGATCTTATGCGCCTAGTGCATTTATCGACTTCGCTAAAGACCCAAACTTAATCGAAATAACGGCCAACGCTGATCCCAGGCCAAGTTGCTTTGAATTGCAGCCAGGTTGCAGCTGGCTGCATTTAAATGGAGTTTATGAATTGGCAAAGGAATTAGAGCCATGGAGGATCCTAATTTACGGGGTGCGTTGGTGCCATCATTAATCAATTTGTTGAGGGTTTATGGGAAAGAAATCGGATATGATTCGTTGGGGTCCAGAGATCTGGCTGGGTTCGGGTTGGGGGAAGTGGAAGATTTGGGCCAGTCGGGGGTACATGCAACCAGGACTAATCTGTTGTTGTTGGGTTCCCAATCCTGAGTCGCATGCAGGGTGCTTCGCGCCGAAAAAATGAAGGGTTGGCTTATATCCTGAATACGTCCCTTCACCTTCTGTCCTTGAAAGTCCCGACAGTGCTCACCTAGTCCGCTCGCAACCCACATGTGTCCTCCCTGTAACCCTTCCGAAAGCAGCAAAACCAGATTGTTGCCAACATTCCTGGAATCCCTATGGGCCTCGTTTGGAATTCATTCTGAGACTCACTGTCGTGAAATGGAACCCCGGGGCAATCTGCTTGATGAAAGCTGCTAACAGTTTTGTACAATGTGGGAAGTTCTCCGAGAATAGGGTGGCCTTTTGAGTATTTCGGTGGTTTGCTCCGGCTACGACTAGTCTGGCTGCGGGTTCATTGGGATCACGACAATGCATTTCTGGTGGGTATCGCATCCCATAGTTCCCTTAAGTGTGCCTTGGTTATGGCTTCACCTCTGTCGCTTTTACAAAGTATGGAATATGCCAGAGTCTCAGCAGGTGTATAAGCAGGATCAACTCCCAGGGCAGTAGCGAGGCGTCTTAGGGAAGTGGGGTCAAGGCTCATGTCATTGTCAGGAGGGGGTGAGTGGGATGGCGGTGGACTTTCGGAGTGGCGGCGTTTCATGATACACTGCTTATCTTCCCTTCTTCCCTTGATTTTGAGCAAGAACCGAGCGCGTAGTGCTGCAGTTAAGCGCAAGACGCAGCTGCGAGATTGGTTTTCAGTCGGGCCGTTCATTTGTGTCTGGTCCGCACGTGGCTTTGCCGGGGCACCGTATGCAGGCATATGTGCTGCATCGAAAGATGAATTTGTTCAGCTCTTAATTACCCATTTCTGGCAAAGCTTGAATTATTAATTACAGTGAAAATTAGGAACTGCAAATGCAAAAATTACGAATTAGGGTGCCCAAAAGTAGCTACAGGTAGGGCCCAGACTAGAGTACAAGTGCCCTTCCCGTTCGTTATGATGGAAGACGAAAGCATCCAGCAACCAGCTAAACCACAGCACCGAAGTAAGGACTAAAAGATTTTCATCAGTGATTTGGGAAGACATGGCCGGTGGGTTCTTTAGAGAACCTCGAACTTGTGCAAGTCTCAGTTTCCCGGAAAGAGTGCTCGGAAGATCTCAGCCGGCGTGACCTCTCTAAGAACCGGCTGCGTGGTTGCCTGTTGCGTCTCACTGACCATGTAAAGGGGTCCGGTGGCACTGGCATGTGGTCGTTGATCCGGAGCTCGAAGGCCGGGTGCTGCGTCGGCATGTGGTAGGTCTGAGGCTGTCCCGCTGGCTGAGATTGTTGTGCCTGGGGATCCGGTGTCGTCTGTGGTGCCGACTGGGAGCTCGCGGATGAGTCCTGTGCCGGCGGCTTCCTCAGCGGAAGCTTTGGCAAGCGTTCCAGGATCTGGTTCATGATCGTCGGGTGCTCGCGCTGGATGGTGGCCACTGTCTCGCTTTGCTCACTTATTTGGTCCAAGGTTCCCATGACCAAACCTGACCAAACCTTCCACTCGTTCGATTCTTTGCTCCTGCGACTCTAACACTTCTCCAAGGTTCGTCACTGCCTTCCTGGTGAGGTTCAGGGTCTCAGTCAGCTGGTCGGTCAGGGTGGAGATGCCTTCCACCGCCGTGTGGTTCCTGGCCAAATGGTCCACCACGTCCTTGGTGCTGTCCTGGAGCCACTTCAGGATCGGGATCATAGGGAACATAGGCCTGAATCTCGTCTGTGACCAGCCTACGTGGCTAGTGAGGTCTTTGGCGACTGCATCCACTTTGCGCTCGACCACTGTCTTGCAGACGTGGATCTCGTTGCTCTGCGTCTTGCAGAGATCTTGCAGCCTATCACAGGATGCATCGATCTTCACTAGCTTTTCCGACAGCCCTTGTTTTTCCAGGCGGTTCATGTCTGCCAACTCCGTCGTCTCAACCTTTGTGGAGAGCTTCTTGAGGATGTCAAGGAGGTTCTGCTGCACCGTGCGGTTGAACTCTTCAAGTTTGCTGGACTCAGCTTTGGTAGCCAACATCCTCATTATGTCTGCCACATGCCTTCTTTTGAGGGCCTCTTGGAACTCGATAACCCTTTCAGCCGAGTCTTGCAGCGAGCCATGTGTGATTGTTGAGTTTGCTCGGAGCTCCTCGAGTGCCGTCGTCAAGTTGGCTTGCTGGATCTCAACTTGTAGCTGATTTGCCATTTTGCTCAGCTCCAGAAGTTTGGCATCCACACAGTCCAGCCTTCCGTCCGTGCTTCCCGTTTCAGGAAGTGGGGCAAGCGGGACTTCGCGCTGAGACCTCAGCTGTGCGAGATCATCCTTTAGGTCCCGGATCTCGTTCGGGATCTGCGTGAGCGAGTTCAGGGTCTTTGTGAGCTGGGCTATGGAGCTGTTCACCTTGAGGAAGGCAAAGAGTGCAAGCAGCGTCAGGATAGCAAGCCCTCCAATATTGGGCTCTATGACAAGCCAGAGCAAGCTTTCCGGTGAAAGCAAGTCCATTGCTTACTACCCTTGGTTTGCAGTCCTGCTGAATCTGAGCACTGCGCGCTAGCAGCATTTTGCGTCCGTCCTGCCCCCCCTGTTCGAAAGGATTGAAGTTCGGGCAGAAACAGGAACTACTGTCATAGCCACTTGTGAAAGGCCAGGGGTTCTTGGTTGTGTTGCTTGGAAAAGGCTTTAGAGTAGTTGTAATTATAATTCCTGAAAACTTGATTGAAATGGGAGAACTTGAGGGCTTGGGTAGCGGCATGATCTGTTAAAGTGCTTTGGGCATGGCCTGCGTGGCCTTTAACGTGTACTGCCTAAGTCTCTCCAGAGATGCACCAGTTCATGAACCGTGTGGGGGTGACACGAAACGTTAGCATACTCTTCCATGGCCTGAGCATGCTACCCGTCATGAAACTGAAGGGGATATGAGGGTAGAGCCGAGTTAGGGTTCGTGCAAGTTTTAGGGCTTGAACGGCTGCGAGGAGTTCGGCTTTGTTATTGGAGCACGGGCGGGGAATTTTCTGAAAGATTACCGCCTTCAAGGGGTGCATAGGGTCCGAGGATTGTTGCCGAAGCTGATCCTTCGCCCGATTTAGCCCCCCCGTCAGAACATATTTGGAAGAAGGCACAGTCTTGGTCAATCTGTGGTGCAGGTATTAATTCGAAAGAGGTGCCGTAGAGTTGTTCAATAGGAACATGTCTGAAGGGGAGCAACTTGAAGGAGTCGCTTACTTGCAGGAGACATCTTCCATCTAGGTCAACTTCTCGCAGGTAATCATAGAACTTATTTGGGGAGAGTTTCTTGAAGGCCAACCACTTAGTAGTAAACTCATTCCATTCGATCCTATTCTGGGCCTTGTCCTCCCAAAACGCAGGCTCACTAGGAGTACTCAAGGACTGATAGGCAAGTTGAACGAAGCGATAACAATTGGGCCAGTAGCCCAAGTTTCTCTTAATGCGGTCTCCGAAGGCCTGCAGCCAGAGAGAATCTCTTATATGTAGGGCAATTGTGATGGGTGATGAGCGAAACTGAAAAACCCTAGAGGCGTGACCCCAGTAAACCAGAAAAGCCTGTGCGTGTATGCCTTGCCAGCTTTTATGGTTTACAGCCTGTGCTACCATCTTGTTTCCTCTTCTGCGTGATGTCTGCGAAACAAAAGGATCCGAGGCGAGACCACAGATTGAGGTAAGTAGGGTTGTTTGCATGATTTTCAACATGTTCTGAATGTTTGTAGTGGGTCGAAAGCAAGGCTAGGTAAGTAAGTAGGCAGGTAGGTATGTATCCAAGTATGTATGTGCATATATATTGCATATATCATAACATGATAAAAAGAATATCATCTAAAATGGGGTAACATCCTGTCATATAAGTTCATATGATATAATATGATATCATATTCTGTTAATATGACATGAATACATAGATAAGTATGCAATACAATACAATACGTACATACATACATACACACAAAGTTATACACACACACACACATAGAGCGAGAGAGAGAGGGAGAGAGGGAGAGAGAGGGAGAGAGGGAGAGAGGGAAAGAGGGAGAGAGGGAGAGAGGGAGAGAGAGAGAGCGAGAGAGAGAGAGACAGAGAGACAGAGAGACAGAGAGAAGATTTGATGTGATGAGCGCATTGTGCATGCATGTGGGAGGGTGGGGGACTGTGGCTGCACCTGCTCGGCAAGAGCATGCGGATGTGAGCCGCTGGAACATTGGCTGCTCCAGCACGGGTTCGTCACATGCAATTGAAGCTCTGTTTTCTTTGGTGGCTATGTCCGACCCGAGGTACACTGAACACATTAGCTCTGTACAAACCCCCCGCAGGTAACTGGCGAACGGTTTATGCAACGGCTTACGGCAATGCTTTACGGCCGTGGGACCGCATCTCGAAACCCACCCCAACCGAACCCTTCTGCCAAGAGAATGTGAGCAAACGAAGCCCAGCAGCCTGGTTGGGCTTAGCACGTACCGTCGGCATATCGGCGAGAAGCTGCAAGGCTCTTTGCCATTGTTCTCCTTTGCCGCAAGCACTGATGGCAGCACTGAAGCTGACTTCGTTCGGGACGAGTCTGAATCGCGGCGCTGCCAAAAGGTGGAGTGCCAGAGGCCACTGCGTGCCTTTCTCTAAGGCGCTAATGACGGCACTGATGCAAACGGCATCCTGCACGACCCTTGCCGTCGGCATCTGTGCCATCAGTCCCAGGGCCCTCTCCCATTGCCCGCCCTTCTCACATGCACTGATGGTGGCACTAAAACCAACCACGTCTTGCACCAATCTGGCCCCGGGCATTGAAGCAAAAATGTGAAGGGCCCGTGGCCAGTGGAGCCCCTTCTCACATGCGGTGATGGCAGCACAGTATGTGACCTGATCCGCCCTAAGTCTCTCTGCCCTCTGCATGCTGAACGTGAAATGCATTGCAAGCTGCCATTCGCTGGCTTTCCCGCATGCGCTGATGAGGGCATTGACAGTTACGATGTTAGGTCGAACTCTCGCACGCCCCATATCGTTTTGCAGTTGGACGGCCGTCTGCCACCGAGTAGCCTTCTCGCACGCACTTACGGCCGCTGTGAAACAGAAGACTGTGGCCTGCACACTGGTTCTGGCCATGTGGTCCAAGACTTCCACTGCAAGCGGCCACTGCCAGGCATTCCCCAAAACACAGATAACATCGAAGAACAGCTTCTCATCTGCACCGGGTGCGAGAAGTTGAAGAGCTCTTTGCCATGCGCTATTACAGTCCTCCACTGCATGACGATAAAGCTGGGTAGCACAGATCGATACCGATCCGGCGGTGCTGCCTGCCCCAACCATGGCGTCAGAAGGCCGTAACCAAACACAGCTTGAGTTCTTACTTACTTCCTGGTCCTAGTTCTCCGACATGCCTGCAGCCTCCTATCGCCCAGAGGCCTCGGTCCACGCCGGAAGGCTCTGAGTGCTTGGCCTCGGAGGCTGAATGCACTGAAGGCCCTAGAGCTGGCAACTGGCACACGGCTCCTTTGGCTCGGGCTGTGCAAGGCCGGGTCGCATCAGGAACTTCTTCAAGGGATGACCTCAATCTGCATCACTCCCTGCGAGTTTTGCTCCGCAACCAGAGCTACTGAGGCTACTGATTCTGCTGGAAGACTGCTTATCCTCTGTCGTAGCACCCGGCTCCTTTGATCTTATTTCGTCGCACATGCAGATCCCAACCTCATTGAAAAAAGGTCCACCTCGTGCTTCACGTTGCTATCGTACCAGTCAACTCAATAAACTTTCGTTCTCCTACACTTGGCATGGGATTGTAGTCGATGTCCTGACCAAGCGCTCCAAGCGTGAAACACACCTGCCCTAAGCTGCAGGGCATGGGACCAACAGAACGTTTTGGAGGCAAGCGTCGCGTTGTCTGACTTTGCCAGACCGGCGCAACAGCCCTCGAGCTTTTAGGATTTTAGGAGACTTGGCAAGGGTCGCAGGCCATTGAGTTCCGGCATGACAGCACAAGGCAGGAGTTGGAGTCGTGGAGGCAGACCTGGCAAGGTCCAGAAGATTCCCAGCGAAGCGAAATGGCGGCCGGATTTGCAAAACTGCAACTTGCCACGGCCACAGAGGACGGATGCATGTGGTCCTCTAGGTCTGGTTCTCGTGGCATGGCCTCGGAACCATGGCTTCAAGAATCCGGACCAAACTCATACAGAGATGCGCTCATGAGTGCATCGGCTCTGCTCGGCCTCGTGGGCGTCGATGTAGGCTCGGAAGCGACTGCGTTGGCTCACCTCAAGACGCAAGTCGGCACTGAGTCAGTGGGCTCCAGGCTCCAGGAGGGGCGTGAAGTAGATACTCGGGGGTGATGGATCAAAAAAGTTAAATCAGGATCAAAAAAATTAAACCACAAAGATCAAGAAAAAATCAAAATCAGGATCAATAAAAAATTAAACCAGTACTCTTGCAGCAGGGCTACAGAAAAACCTGAGGGGGAGGGATCAAAACAAACCTAAATTTGTATCCAAAAATAATTAAACTGGACGTAGTAGTCCCGTAGTATTTACATAGGAAAACCTTTGATTTCGCTGTTTCCATAGGAAACTCTTCATGTTCTCGAGATTTTAATAGCAAAAGCCTCTATTGTCGGTGCCGAGGTCACGTAGCCACCAAAAACCGGGGTCACTTAGCCAAGGCGAGTCCGCACCGTTTTGGGTCACTTCGCAACCACATTTCGGGGTCACTTGGCCACCGGATTCAACTGTAGGGTTCAAGCTTTCAGCTTCAAACCTCTTCGGATGCATCATATATCATATATCTTAAACACACCCCCTCATCTGGCGATTCCGGTTCCTCCTGTATCTTAAACACGCCCCCTCATTTNTCTTAAACACACCCCCTCATCTGGCGATTCCGGTTCCTCCTGTATCTTAAACACGCCCCCTCATTTGGCGATTTCGGTTCATCGTAAATCTTAAATATGCCTCCTCATTTCGCGATTCGATTCATCATCTATCAAAAAAACACGCCCCCTCATTTGGCGATTCCGGTTCATCCACATTTGGCGATTCCGGTTCATCATGTACATTGAACACGCCCCCTTATCATATCTCTACAACACGCTCCCTCATTGGCAAATCCGCGTCATCATACACATTGAAAAAGTCCCCTTACTTGGCGATTCCGGTTCATCATATACTTTAATTAAACATGTAACATGCACCCTCATTTCGCGAATCGGATTCATATCTTAAACACGCCCCCTCATTTGGCGATTGCGGTTCATCATGTACATCAAGCACGCCCCCTCATTTGGCGATTCCGTTCATCATGTACATTCAACACGCCCCCTTATTTGGCGGATTCATCATCTCTCTACAACACGCACCCTGATTGGCGAAACGGTTCATCATATATCTTAAACACGCCCCCCCTTACTTGGCGAATCCGGTTCATCATATATCTTAAAAGTTATCTTAAACATGTTCTTTTATTTGGTGATTCTGGTTCCTCATATATCTACAACACGCCTTCTGATTTGGCGTCTCCTGTTCATAATATATCTTAAACACTCCCCTTTATTTGGCAATTCCGGGTCCTCATATATCTTAAACACGCTCCCTCGTTTGGCGATTCCGGCTCAACCTACATCTTAAACACGCCCCCTCTTAGGCGTTTTCAGTCCATCATGTATCTTAAGCACGCCCCCTCATTTGGCGACTCCGGTTCATCATGTTCCCAAACACAATGATCACATGATGGGTTTCAAGAAAGGAAACTCATGTACTTTGAAGCAAGCTTGCACTGCTTAAAAGGGGGCGCAGCCCACCCGCCCTTTGCAAACAGAATGCTCGCNTCCCAAACACAATGATCACATGATGGGTTTCAAGAAAGGAAACTCATGTACTTTGAAGCAAGCTTGCACTGCTTAAAAGGGGGCGCAGCCCACCCGCCCTTTGCAAACAGAATGCTCGCATGATAGGATCCCAAAACACTAACACTAACATGCTTTGAAGCTAGCTTGCACGGCTTAAAACAGAGGGGGGGTTGGGGGGGGGGCGCACCCCCCCCCATTTGCAAACACAATGCTCGCATGATGGGTTTTAACCAGAACTTTAGGCCAGAAGCTTTCAGGCAACCTTGTACGGCTTCAAAAAGCGGAGGGGGGGTTGGGGGGTAGCGCAGCCCCCACCCCCCGCCCCCCAAACACGCCCGCTCATTTGGCGATTCCGGTTCATCACATATCTTAAACACGCCCCCCCTTACTTGGCGAATCCGGTTCATCATATATCTTAACATGCTCCCTCATTTGAATTTGACGAATCCGGTTCCTCAATATATCTACAACACGCCTTCTCATTTGGCGTCTCCTGTTCATAAAATATCTTACACACGCCCCTTCATTTGGCAATTCCGGCTCCTCATACATCTTAAACACACCCCCTCCTTTGGCCATTCCGGCTCAACCTATATCTTAAACGCGCACTCTCATAGGCGTTTTCAGTCCATCATATATCTTAAGCACGCCCCCTCATTTGGCGACTCCGCTTCATCATGTCTTTTTTTCTTCCTGCGTTCCTTCCTTCCGTGCTTTCTTATTTCCTTTCTTCCTTCCGTGCTTTCTCCCTTCCTTCCTTTCTTCCTTCCTTCCTTCCTGCGTTCCTTCCTTCCTTTCTTTCTTCCTTCCTTCCCGCGTTCCTGCCTTCTTTCTTTCCTTCCTGCCTTCCTTTCTTCCTAACTTCCTTCCTCCCTCCCTTCCTTCATTCCTTTCTTTCTTCCTTCCTTCCCTCTTCTTGCTGTGTTTCATTTTTTGATCCTAATTTACTTTTTCTTGATCCTAATTTAATTTTTTGTTGTTTACCCTTGCTTCCTTCCTGCGTTTTTCTTCCTTCCGGCCTTCCTTTCTTCCGTGCTTTATCCTGCCTTCCTTCATTCCTTCCTTGCTTTTTTGTCTTCCTGCCTTCCTTCCTTCCGTGCTTTCTTACTTGCTTTCTTCCTGCCGTGCCTTCTGCCTTCCTTCCTTTCTTTCTTCCTTCCTGCGTTCCTTCCTTCCATTCTTTCTTCCCTCCTGCGTTCCTGGCTTCTTTCTTTCCTTCCTGCCTTCCTGTCTTCCTCACTTTTTCCCCCCTCCCTTCCTTCATGTCTTTCTTGCTTTCTTTCTTCCTTCCTGCCCTGTTCTTGCTGTGTGTCTTCCTTACTTCTTTCATTATTTCTGTCTTTTTGTTGTTCTTTCTTTCTGTCGTTCTTTCTTTATTTCGTTCTGTTTTCTCTTTCTTTCGTTCTTTCTTTCTTTCTTCTCTCGCTGTGTCTTTCTTTCTTTCTTTCTAGCTGTCTTTCTTTCATTCTCTCCCTCGCTCTCTCCCTAGGCGTAGGGTGGATCAGCCCCTCTTTTTCCTTCCTTCTTTCCTTCCTCAATTTCTTGCTATTTGCTATTTCAATTTTTTTCATCCTAATTTAATTTTTTTGATCCCTATCCCTGAGGGCGGGGGGTCCAAGAACGGCACAGCGCACCAATATCGATAATATGATAATGATGTGCGGTCTGCACGTCTTCTGCCAACTCCCACATGCAACCCTGTCAAACTTTTCCGAACCGCCATTTCAGACCTCAAGAGCATCACTGCCAAGTTCTTGAAGGCATGTAGAGAATTTAAAGCTCAGTACAGGTATCAGGAGCACGCCTTTCGCATCAGAGCCGAGTAGGTCCAGCACCATGAGCATCAACACCCAACCAGCTCTCGGCTTCAGCGCACAGGGGCATCTGTTGGTTCCCAGCCCAGCAGAAGGCGCATCGCTGACTTACATGTGATCTCCGTTGGAAACATTCAAACAAGACACCTTGTCCCTGTTGCCTGTCCACTTGGCGGATCCATACTTTGCGGATCCGCCTGCGCACGCTGTTCCTTCTGCGGCCACTGTGCTTCAGCCGAGCCGTGTTTCCGACGCTAGTCATGGCTCTGCAAATATGTATATCGTATGCGGTGCATGCTGGTAGTGGCGATGTCTGCAGCGAATGAAAAAAAGATTTTTCTTGCTGAGGCGACCAGGAGATGCTCAGAACCGAGCAGTTTGTGGTTCGGTCTCCAAGCCCCGCTTGCGGAATTGGTCCCAGCCTGCTGGCAACAAGCTACACGGATTCCTGACTGTGTGCCCTCGCGAAAATGCCGGGACAGCTTGCCGCCGTGTGAAGTCATGACTCATGAGGATCCAACCTTGAAGAATGGTCCGCACAACCTGGCGTCTGGGCGTGAGTAAGATTCTCGTGCGATTTACAACTTACTCGCCAGGAGGCCCGGGAAGCTTTCTCTCCCTCGACGTTCTGTGTGAGTAGCCGCGAATAGCCCCTTAAAACGTTAAATCCTCAATAAACACGCAGCCTCCGCAGAGAGACGATCGTGTGAGATCTCAGTGCCATCATCATGTGCATGGAGCAGCGCCAAGCAGCAATCCTACGGCAACGGAGGAGGAGGAAAAGGAGGAGGAGGAGGAGGAGGTGCGCAGGATATGCAATAGGCGTCTTGGACTCAAACTTGGTAGTTCGGACAAAGGAGCTGGAGCTGTTATTTCAGGCAATGCCATCGAAGCCTTGTATGCAGACTCACATGCGCTACCGTACAGACTCTCCCAGTGGACTATCCGATGTTGGCCGCTGATGCACTGTCGTTTGAATAGCATATGTCAGGCTCCAGGTGCGTACTGCATTCAAGCCGTCCACCCGCGAATCTGCTGCCAGCCTCCACCAAGCCGTTCGTGTCCACGTCCCCCTGACCGACATCTGCGTGAATTTGTGACCATCTGTCTCAGCAGCCCTGCAGGCGCTGGGCATCTGAGAACCCGAAGATACCTGAAGCCACGTGGCCCTTTGTGAGTCAGGTGGGGTCTCGGAAAAGTCTATGGGCAAACGTGGGTTCCTGAAGACCGGTGACAGGCTGGTGCTTCACAAACGAACGCACAATGTCAAAGGTGACTTGGCAGCCTGAAAGGACCGAAGACTCGAAAGTGTGTAGTTCGACGCTATAGGAACCTCCAACCCTCGAGCAGAATGCATAGAACAGCATTACTTGACCATGGAGAATCCCAAGGCCTGCGCTTTTGGCCAAGCGCTGTCTTTGTCACTTTCAAACAAATTCTTTAGAGAAGACGGAAAGAACAAGCAGGCCAGTCCCGGTAGAAGAAGAACAGTGGCCTGAACAGCCTTGCGCCTTCTTTACAGATGAGGTTCTTGTTTCGTAATGTGGTCCGCGTGAAACTTCCAGGAATGTCGCAGCATGTGGACACGAGATACGTCGACGGGACTGTCCAAGTACTCCAAGCTTCAGCTTACCTCACCAACAGAAGTTACACACATTAGTGGTCGACACACAAGCTATTAAAAAGGTCGCCCCGAATTTACGGCTCCTCGGGCAGCCGTGTGTGCGCATTCAGGGCTCACGAGTCCGTAAAATCCCGTGCATCTTCCGGAACGATCGGAGAAAAGCCTGCCTGTAAGTTGGCCAAAACGGCACCGAGACTTACGGACGCTGCGACGAATTCCATCAACGCTTGTCGAACTGCGGTGGGGTAGGTAGCAGCCAGGCAGCACCCCTGTCGTTTCTGGCATGGCCTTGGCTTCCGCACCACCACACAGAGTGTGCAATCAGGTAGCATTTTTCGTCGACCCTCACGCCATCGGCATTCTCGTGCATTCCCAGCACTTTGCTACTTCAATTCCGCCGAGTTCAAGAGCACACGAGAGGTGATCCACATCAGTCAATGTCAGTTCGGCTGCGTCGTTCTGCATGAGGTCAACCAGTGGACGGCGGATGTGATTTTTCCACTGAGTGAGCTCTTCTGTTTCGCCTCATCCAGACACGGCAGTACGCACATTGACTGATGCGAATTTTCCGGAGCTTCTTACGCCGGCGCCTCACTACACTCCACTGTGAAGTCTTCTTAGCTTGCACTCCTCCAAGAGCTCCTTCGCTCCGCGCGCTGCGCTGCTGTGTCTTGAGGCTTGAGCCAAGGAAAACTGCTCATATGCCCCCTGAACCTATCCATCCAAGCTTGCCTGGATGCATGGAAGTGAAAGATACTTTGGCAACAGTCAACAGTCTTCTGTGTGCCCCGAATCCAAGGATGCTGCGTGCATGAAGTCCAAGTTGGCTTTCGCAAGGAGGTTTTCGACCTCTGCGCAGAAGGACCGCTTTGTTTTCTGAAGGTCGCAGGAACGGTGGCCTCCCGCCTCGGAATGTGTGAGCAAGCATTAGGCTCAAGCTGCAGGAAGCTAGGGCTGGTTGTGGTGTTCTTGGCAGTAGGTCAAGAACGAACATCTCAGCTGAGGAACAACCTCAATCTTTAGAGTACATGGTCCACAGGCCATCCGCCTCCTCCGACACACGTCTGCGTAAGTCGGTGGGTATGGTCGCAGATCCTGGTGGCTCAAACGAAAGCAGAGCTTCACAAGAACTGGTCTGGCCACGGTCCTGACAATGCCTGCAGGCTGGTCGGGGTCGCCACCTTCTCAAACGTCGCATCTTTAGTGTTTTGCCTACATGCATAGCCCACAGGGCAACGACTTTTTGCAATGACCCAGAGTCTCACTCTTGTATACTAGTACCTGACTGTGACTTAGTCTTTCTTCTACTCGTGCCACCACGAACTCATGTGCAAGGAGTGTGTGGCTCCAAAGGCCTCTGGGAAGTTAGCATAAGCTTCCATCACCGGTTTCTCGGCGTCGCCCTGGCCGGCACTCATGACATTGAGACACAAAGTGCGGCAGTGTTTTTTAATGCTCTGTTAGGTCTCGTCTTCAATCCAAGGGAGTCCAGCCTCGACTGCGTACCTTGAAGCGGCCAAAGAGTCCAAGGAAAACCAGTCCGGTGGAGACTCGTCTTTTGGCCTCGGCAGAAGTCTAGCACCGTTGCCTCTGTTACTCAATCCGCGGCCTTCCCTAACTCTACTGGCCTACCTCCAAAATCAACAACGCGACACGCAATGGGATTGCAAATGTAAGTTAAATAGTAGTCACCCCAACACATCACGGCGCGATGCAAGCCGAACACTGGTTTTGTCATGAAGGCTTTGTGCCTGCAACGACATGCGAACAACATACCACCCGCGGAACCCAGGCAGCATATGGGGTATAGTCTAAGTATAGGCTTCGAAACCTTTATGCGGCTGATACCAAAGATTTGTTTCATGCGCTCATCAGCATTGGAGCCGGGTGCAGCGCGCACGCACTTTGTCTGGCGACGGACTGGGCTCCTGCGATCCGGCCAATGGCGGCGGGATGCAGCATGGTCAGGAAAGGATAAATTCAGGAAAGTCGGTGAGAGTCAGAAACCCAAAGGTTACGTACGAGTACTTGGTACTCTGTGCCTGTTTCTCATCACAAGCAGTCTGTCAACGACCAGCACCCCACCTCGACGAGCCTTGCATCGGAGTGTGAACCTTCCGGCTTGGAGTCTGCCTCCGCTTCTGCCTGCGCGGCCAGACTGCATGCGAGGGTTATGACGTCGGCACAGATTCGAGGCCATGCTCAGGACGACGCCGAAGGCGCAACTCGCGGGCCTTTGTGCATGTGTTCGCGTAACATGGGGCACAGCATACCATACCAACTCGACATTGCCTTCAGCATTGTTGCAGGCAAGAATCTCGCGAGAACGATGGTTCTTCCGGCCTCCCGCCAAACACCACCTGTCACGACCAACATGCAAAACAAGCAAAGGACCAAACAAGCACAAATAAATGCATCCATGCAGTCGCAGCAATCATACAGGCATGCTGTTTCATATGCACGTATGGTAAACAGGGAGCGGAGAAAAGAATGCACAAAGCAAAGACAAAAAGCGCACCGATGCATGCAGCGACCCGCGGTCTGCAGCGACTTTGCTCTGATCTTTGCGACACTTCATGCCACAGCTGCTGCACTTGCCGTGCTGACGCATGCGACCTTCGTGAATTTGCCGACTTGGTGTTGACTTTACATGTGTTCGCAGAACCGTCCGTCCGCAACATGCCGACAAGGTGTGTGAAGCAAAGTGGCCGCTGCACAACATCATTGTTAAATTCCATGTGGAAGCTGGGCGAGTACATTCCAAAACGTTATCGTTTGACAGGGTGAGTTGTGGTTTGTGGCCAGTCCTTTCAGTTTGGGACTGGACCCAAAATCTGTACATACCTGCCCGCTTTCATGCAAAACGTTAGATAGATGCCGCAGCAAGACCATAAGCATACGGCTCAACTTGCCCCATGACTTGAAGTTTACGTTCCTGTGTACCTGCTAGTGTTGCTATTTCTTGTCCTTTCTTGAGTCTTGAATATCTAGTATATATTTAGTATTGAGCAACATGGTGTACAATACATAAGTCTTAGTTTGCCCGTCTTTGTGCGTACGCTTCTCGGGCGGATGTCTCTTCTCCACTTATTGCGGTATGATCTACACAGTTCCTTTATGTCGGGCTTGATATCCGTGCTTGCACCAGGCACATGTGGTAGGTCAGCAAAGCTTAGTCACATCATGTCTTTTCGGAAGGCAGCGGGCTCAGGGATGCGATGTCGTCAGGTCACCAACAAGATGTGTCCGTTGGAACAAAACACTATGGTGACCCAGCCATGCCCCATGTATATGCTCAATTTTGCAGGCACCCACTCAAGACACGCATCAGTGGCATCACTGCGCATCAGAGCTAGCCATTCCCAGTGCAAACGCTCGATTGCGGAAGCACGTGATCAACAAAAACGTCAGTGGCGTCACAACATATTAACCAAGCCATATCCCATGCACAGAGTCGGTTTCTCAAGCACATGCTCAAAACAAATTATCAGCTACATCCCCCTGAGTGATGGCAGCTGCCTCCCAACGCCTCCGCTCCAATCATACAACACTGACCCTTTGATTTCAAGTCTGTGCAAGTTCTTTGGGGGCCTCACCTCCGTCGACCTACCCTTTAGAGAGTTTTGCATCACGGGACAGCAGCCACATCCATGTCAACATGAAGATCTGAAATTTTCACAATTCCCACCCTCCAGCTGCTGCCAGCGCATCTCTGAAGGTGGCGCTCCACCGTGAGGCCAAATGCCTCAGATGAACTCAGCGAGAGAAGCTCCGGTTCAGACAGACTACGCAATCGCCTCGCAAGCAAGGGTTTCCACCGACCATCGCATCCCGGCTTTCTGCAATCGCCCACCGCGGAGCATCAGCACCCTCCTGAACAACGGGTCTAAAGCATGCCGTATGCCTGTGTGAATAAGCCGGCCCAAAGCACTCTCGCTGGAATGGAAGCCCGCAAACCCACCTGAGAATCCCTCCCCGACTCGCCCAATGCTTCGCATGCAAAAATTAAAGGCCAAACGCGCGGCCCCCCCTCAAGGAGAGGTTGCTTCCGTGTGAAAGTGGCCGGGGCAAGCTGCGCTGGCGGTCTCTGTTTTTGCTACTGGATTCAAGTCTGGCCAGGCCAGACCACGACCCGCAAAATCTTCGCTGGAACTTTTTTCACAGACTTAAGAGACCCTAAACGCTAAGCGGCTGCGGCTGCTGGAAATCTGGCCAGCCCCGTCCCTTGAGCTGGAATGTATTGGCATCCAGCCGGGACGCATTTCAACTGTACGGGGCATCTTGGCAACGTCAAGCTGATAAATCTCGGGTCCATTCGGGTCCCCTGTATACCGAAACCCCCGGCACCAGTTTAGCTCCTGTCTGTAAGGGCTCAACGTGCGTCTAAGAGCTGCAGCCCTCGGAGAGCTAATCAAAGTCGCCTAGGAATGCAAGGCGTGGAAGCGCTGCAGCCTTCTTCCCGAAGCCCATCCGGTCCTGGTAGCTGTACAGAAACCTGGGACCGGGATTTTCAGGATTGATCATGACTTTTCATCCTTGCAGTGAGCCGAGGTCTCGTCCCTCTGCCGGCATCTTGCTGCCATGTCTGGGTCTGGCCGCTGCTCTGAACGTACTCCCCCTGGCACCGCAAGCCATCTTCTGCTCATGAACGCAAGAATAACAACAGAGATCTTCAGGTAGCTATCGGATATCGATGCATTCCAGGCTACGGCTACTCATGAAGAGACAACCTGCTCACCCCTTCAATCCCAACCCGTAGTCCTTAATCGCAGAAACTATCACACCCATGGCTGATCGCTGAATGAAAGGGAATTGAGGATAGGAGGCAGGGGAACATCTGGGAGGGGCCCTAGGTAGAGGAAGGGAGCAGGATTGGAAGCTTTTTTGGCATTTCTCGCCGGTCTCGTCGCTTGCCTGAATACACACTTGTCTGAAAGACTGGATGTTGAGTTCTGCACAGACAACGAAATTTCGCTGGCAATTGCAAGCTTGGCTACCCCAAGTAATGTGTAATGTGTGCGCCAGGATCGACATCAATCCCGCGAGACCAAGGCCACAAGCCATTCAATCTGGCCGAGCAATGGACTCGCCTCGTCTGGTTTTAAAGTGGCACCGATTCTCCATGCGTTCTGCACTGCCCGCACAAGTTACACAAAGCCCATTTCGACTCTCGTCATTCCAACATTCCGGGGCCTCGTGCAGCAACGCCTGAGCACGCGAGCTAACACATTGGGAAAGCTGGGCTGCGCAGTGGCTCCACATTCGTCATTCATGATCGCCGTTAATTGCTAACTCGTGCCAACATTAACACAAACAAAAAGACTACGCTTGCATTGCATACAACTTCTACCAACACGTCACTGCCCTGCCCGCGCGAATGTGGCCTCGGCCTCCACTTTTTGGCCGTCGAAGGAACGAATTTTCTTCAAACACCATGCACCGCGTCTGCACCTGTTGCTGATCTAAACCTGTGCACACCGACTAGCAGGCAAGCAATCCAGAGCGCTTCTAAAAAAGAACGCATGCGAGCGGCTGCAGAAGAAGACGAGACGCAAGTGAGCATCATAGACATAGACTCTTGCCAGTAGGGCAAGCTTGGGACAAGCAGGTGCGGAAGAAGTGAGCAAAACTATCCAGTCAAGCCAGACGGAGAAGCGAACAAACTATCACGGTGCAGAAAGCACTAACTGGATCACAAAGCCAATGCACATCAAAGGCATCCTTATCCTCGCCAATAACATGCACTCATTGTATGACACAGATAGGACTTCATCTGCAACAGGCCTTGGGGCGTACCCGGGCGATCTCCATGTTTCAAGCAAAGACATTGAGCTTCCGCGCGAAAGCATGCAAACCCCAGAAGGGCCGTGGCGTAGGCCAGGAACCTGCTTTTTTAGTGTAGATCTCGCTTCACTTCCGACTTGCCTACGAATCTGGCCGGTCTGGTCGGCTGCTGTCCTTCGCCGAAAAGGCGTCTGCCCCCTGAAAGTCTTGATTGCCTGCTCAGCGATCGTCCGAATACCTAATCAAAGTCGAATTCGTTGAAACATTTGCTGCACGTAAATTAAATTAAAAAAGTAAACACTGAGGCGTATCATGCGTATGCCATGATTCGTTGGTGTATGTGGGGTCCAGACGGAAGTCTCAACATCTGCAACAGCAAGCGTCCGTGACAGTCAGTGGTTCAATCTTTCCCGCCGACCACCCACGATGCCTCTTCGTCGCAGTTGTGAAGTTAGCACAAGTTAGCACAGAAGCGCCGTATGCGCCGTGATGAGGATTCGTTCTGAACCCAGCCCCTGCTGGGCTACCTGATAAGTACCATCTGGTTTCTTAATGCCTTGGAAGTCAGGGCGGGGTTCAGTGAAGGAGTCACAGTCTTTGAAAGACAAGCCACGAGACGTGGAATCAAGACGATACAGGCTCCACAGCGACGGTTTGCAACTTATGCCATCGTCCCGCTCGACAGCCGAGTAGACGTACGCACAATCGCATCTTTGCTGCTGCTACAGCTCCAACAAACGATCGCCAAGAATGAAAACCTGAAATGCAACCACGCAGCCCTTAAACTTCGCCATGATATAAGGACATGTCTAAACTTTGCAGTCAGCAAGTAGCGTGACAGCCGTCACCACAGCACGCAAGTATCGCGTTCTCTAGCAGGCACCATTTCGATGGCTTCTGCTTCTGACGCTCCCGGCTTCCGCAAAAGACGGGTAGCTACGCGAAGCGCGTAAAATTCATTCAAATCGAAAGATTACCAGTAGCACCCTGAAGTTCCGCATGATTGGATGCCTTCGGCTGACTCAGCAGCTAGTGCCCGGGTGCCAAAGGAATCCCAAGGCTGACCAGCAGAGGCATGACAGACTTCTTGCTTTTCACAACATGTAGGTCGAGCCTTCAAGGACCGAGGGAATGGTCCATGTCGAGCATGCGAGCATGACCAACGCAACTTAAAATCTGGGCAAGTGCTGTCTGCTGTTCCTTCATTCGGAAGAGCTCCAGCTTCTGGGAAGGTTCCCGAAAATGCAAAAGATGGGCACAGACACTATCGGGGGCTGGTGCAGTCCACAAGGACTTCTGCGCCAGGACAAAAATGGTCCACGACACGTCCCGTCTCCGGCGGGTTGGGTGTACCGGGATGAGGAACGCGTCGTGGGCGGTGAGGCGCTGAGATGCCCCCCTGTTCATGTTCACGGGCCATGAGGAAAAGGAAGCGCTATGATTAGAAAAGACGAATGTTTGCCATACCATACTCTTCTTCAGATCCTCGCCCTTGTCCCTGTGCAAAAGCTGCCGGTGTGCAACGTCAATCGCTTCCATCCACGTCACAGACACAGCAGCGCTGTTCAAACGGGCTTGATTGATTTCAAACAGTTTCTCTATCGTCCAACCTGAACTGGTCTCTGCAGCTTGGAGAAGGCATGCTTCGACAGTTCATCCGAACCCTCGTTGTGTCCAGGGCAGTTTTCGCTAAGGTACGCTATATAGTTTGACTAGATTCCAGTTAACTTCCGGGCTGCATCATGCCCACCCCAACGCCCCTGATACTGGGGATCTCGGTGAATTCAGTTCAAGGCTGCCGCTGTCGCGAACTGGCTGATCATTACGAAAGGGCTATGCAAGTGTGCACCTTCTTCATCTCCTGTCCTTAGATCATCTTGGATCAGTGCGCTGCTGCAAAGCATGCTTCTACCTGCATGCGACTGCTCGTCCGGCACCGTTTCTTCCTATTGATCGCATGAATTGGACACGCTCAGTGAACTCGGGCACTCCGGTTAAAGCCGCGAAAATTTTCTAGAGCCACAGAGGCCATGCACAACAGCAAGTGGCAAGTCTCCAAACCGTCGCTGCCATCATTGAACCTGCTGGCCCAATCGTTTCACAAGTCTCGTGCCAGCGAGTGTTGAGTGACTGCTGGAGATCAGACAGGGTCTGACGGGACCTTGAAAGAGAACTTCTTGTTTGCTGCGGACAAGATGTGCTTCCCAGCGGCAGCATTCCTCGGTCAAAGTGCGGGCTATTTTCGAGTGACTTTGGATGTGCGGGCGAGCTCTGCACCATGCTGCAGCTGCGTGTCTGTAACTTTGGCCACGCAAGCATGAGAAGCCTCTTGACCTGCGACATACCGGGTAGCAATAACACTTTCCGATTTCAGCTTTCTGGGCAATGCTACAATGCTACCACGACGGAGGGACCAACCTACGTTTTTGTCGTGGCTTGCACCTGACTTACAGAAGATGGCAGTACATGACCACGATATATGGATCAGAAATCGAGAACTAGATGTTTTGCACGAGGCTGTTTCCTGACCTCGTCCTTTTCTGCACCGGTGCTGGTCTCAATGACTCGCTGGACGATGTAGTTCCCGAAACGGTCCTGCAGCGTCGCGGGTTTCAGAACTCACACTTACCTTGCGTTCGGGTCTCGAGGGGTCAAACTTTTGACGCCGACGGGATCACAATCATGAGATTTATCATGATGTCATGAGATTCACAGCTACACTGCGAATCTCTGCAGCTATCGTAAGTCGTAAGGAGATCTGCAATTTCAACTGGGGGTTATCCGGGAACTGCTCCAAAAACAGCCTCTAAAACAAACAAGGGGCTCCCTTCAAACACCGACATGGCATGGAGCACAAGCACTTCAACTCCAAGCCGAGAGGCCAGCATGATTTGCAAGAGAGGAGGGCTTGCGCTTCGCGTGGAGGAAGAGAAGAAGGCCGTCATCAATGTCGCACGGTCCTCGCTAAGCTGAGCTGTTGTCGGTCCGCCCGGTTAGGACAGCCTTTCTGTTAACTTGCCATGACGCCATACTAACTATGTACACCTTGGACTTTTCATCCCGTCCTCGGCCAACTCGGATGCCTTCGGGCCGGCAGAAACCTCCAAACACTTTTCCAATACCTGCGCAGCCATACGCTTCCAAAGCCTGGATAGAGAACATCTCCTGCTAGGATCCTTAGGCGTGCACGAGGCTCGCGTGCCGGTTGCGTGAATATTTCATCACATCCTCGCTGAAAAGCCGCATGACCTTGGCCAGGCCAGGCCCTGGAAGCTGAAACTGCCCACAACTCATATCGTGCTGCGGACCTTGATTAAACCTAGTCCGAGAGACAACGCGAGCATTCTCCACACTGCCACACACCACAAGTGTGCGAATCACCTCCAGATCAAGGCACTAAGACTAAGACACCCGGTGCTCGGACTGGCATCCTGTTGGGCTGAGAAACATTGCTGCTGTACGGATCCTTCACCAATCGCTGGAGCTGCTCACCTCCCAAACTCCCAGGCCAGGCTCATGTAAGATTGTCATGAGAGCTAAGGTCGAAGGTTCCGGTGCCTGGGAGCATTAGGTCCTCGAGGAGCGACAGGAGCTCGGGGCTGTGACCACAGTGCTCGATGAGCCGCTGAAGAACGCGGCAAGCGTAGATGTGAAGCGCTGCTGCCACCACCGTCTCCTGTACACCCTTTCTCACCCTACAAAACCTGGAGTAGGCAGGAGTCCTTCAGCTCGAGCATGATGAACGTAAGGGCCGATGGCGGTAGGGTTTGAATGATCTTCTGCATGACGAAGTTTCCATGCATATGCCGGCTGCAATAGAACCTGGATGACAAACAGCACCGCTGGGAAAGGACTAACGCGGGAGTGCGATACCCACGCAACACAGAGCAAAGCCACGTACTGGCAGCCAAGCGACACCTTGCCCTTCAGCTCGGATCCAATCAAGCATTGCATCTCGAGGGGGGCCATCTCCAAAGCATGTTGGATGGCCACGCAACCATGTTTGTCCTCTTCAGCTCGCTGTGGGAACGACTCTGCGCCTAGAGATTCAGACTACAGGATATAGGTATTTTAGGTGCAAGTGCACGAGGCTCTAGTCTCTGGATCTTGGCTTCTCTTGAGAGCCTCATGGGAGTGTACATGCTCGCGGCACATCTGTACGGTCCTTCGATATCTTGAGGATTGATCCACCCAGGCTCTCAGTCAGTTGCACCCGCAGCGCGGGCCGATCACTGCATACGGTAAAGAGTTGCTGCACAACTCCTGCCAGGCGCTAGGCGGAGCCCTTTCCTCAAGGCTAAGGTCCACTTTATGTCAAAACCATGATCTTCTTGGTATGGCAATGTGTGTTTTGCGGCCACTCGGCACTGCAGCGAACACAGTTGCGAGATTTGTATCAGTGACATACGACCCCCCCCAGAGTCAGGCTCAAGTTTAGACGGGAAGAGACGAGGAAGAAATCGAAAGAAGTCCAACTCGGTACATTGCCACCGACTGATTTCCGCTGCTCAGTCATCACGATATAAACTCTGTAGACACGTGGTGGTTTGCCCCTGTCCTGTGGCCGAGGCGTCACAGCCGAGCTCCACCACTTGGGGTCGCAATGCTGCAATCAGCAGGCCCAAACCTTTTGAACAGTGTCAGCCGTGCAAAGCAGAATCACGGAAACCGCCGTTTGGCCACTCCAAACAACACGTCCTATTCATCACAGCCATTGGGACAGCTTCGACTTCGGAAGTAGCTGTGGCATGAATCACACCCCGCAGGACTCCCGACCTCTTCAACTCCATGCACAGCAACGACGCCGGACCGTAACTTGGCACTCAAGCCATGTGCACCTTGAGTATCCATCGCCGACACATGCTGCGCAAGTAGAACAGCTCCTTTCGAGTCCCGAGCCTCACAAAAGACAGGGAGCACCCCGCAGAAGATGCGACAGCACTCGCAGCACTAGCACCACGAAAACGACTGCTGTACTACTACGACGACGGTACTACTACTACTACTACTACTACTCCTCCTCCTGCTCCTGCTGCTCCTGCTGCTCCTGCTGCTGCTGCTGCTACGACTAATACCACCACCGCCACCACGACGACGACTACTACGACTACTGCGACTGCTACTACGAATACGACTGCTACTACCTCCAAAACCCCTACAAGTACCATTTCCCATTGAAAGCAAAGAACACAGAGAATCGTGTCTGAGAGGAAAACCGTGACGCCTACAAACACCGGAGGCCATGATGTGTTGCCCAGCGCTGCAGTGATAGATTGGGCGTTTCCCAAAAAATAGGGGTACCGGGGTACCTTATTTTGGGGTCCTTATAACAAGGATCCTACTGTTTGCTGTTTGGGGTGCTATGTTAGGGTCCCCCTATTTTCGGGAACTCCCAGATATAGGTAAGGTCCTGACCAGTCGAGGCACGCTCTCGATCAACTGGCGCAACCTTGCGAAGACAATGACGAAGCCAATGCTAAAACGTCTTGTAATGAGTAGGGCCAAGGTAGTCCCAGCTCACATCTGAATCCACAGTCAGTCTGAGTTTGAGGTTGGTGTTTCGACATGTCGTTCAAGGTGGAAGGCTGTTCTACTTGCAGAGCGATGGTGCGGCGCTGCACCTTGTCTGCACGGTACATGCGCACCTTCCACCCAAGTCTTGAGAATCAGAAGCACTGAAATCTAGTACCCTAGTCAATGCAACACAAAACATGTCCGGAAGTTCAAGCATTGGAAATTTGCGACAGAATCTGCGGCCGAATGTCGCGGCATCAAAGCTTCTCACCGCCAGAGCTGGATGCATGACACCACTTCCTGACATGTTCTGGCTGGTCTGAATTCTACGGACCTGAATTGTTGAAAGCGTAGCTTTCGAAAGTCCCTGCAAGCGGGGCCTGAAGGTGCATCAAATCTCGTTGCAGTCACTGGACTGGAACAATTGGAATCGATCTCCTGTCATGGCTGTCATGGGTGCATCCTACTCTGGCCATCCACTGACAGCTTCCGGGATGCGCCCGCGAGCCTCCAAGTCTGACATTTCTTCGATCACTGCTTCCGAGAGTGCAGTTGACATTGACGATTTGGAAATCTGACGCGCTTTCCCAGTTCCGTCGCCTGATCGACACTACATCATACAGCTCACTGCAAACGAGAAACACAAGCCTGTCAAAGCCGATGAAACCAGCAGACAGAAGCAACGGCCACTCTTCTCATCTCTTCTCCTAGTTGAGACTACCCCTCCTTCTGCCACTTCTGCTACGACGGCGATGCCGAGTGCTTCCGGAGCAGCATGGGGAGAAGAAGCAGCAACTGCAGGAGCGGGAACTGTGCAGGCCAGAGTCTGGACCTACTTGTAGTGACCATAGAAGGCAAGGCAGGTATGGTGGATTATGGTGGTGTGCTACCGGTGTCTGCCAGCCCAGCCCCTTCAATCCTCCGCAAAACAACATGATGCCGAGAGGGAGTGTGAGATTAATGAGGATAATACAACATCGCGCCGTCTCGCGTTCAAGGAGGGTTTTTCTAGCTTAGCAAGCAGCAACCAGAAAGATGGAAGCAGAATGTTGGTGCTGGGCACTTTTGTCAGTGGAACCCTGGAACTTTTGCACGCGAAAGGCACGATGCGAGGCCGACGCCAGATGTTCACATTTCAACGGACCCGGCGGGGGCGACGAAAGCTCTAGCGTGTCGGAGGTGCGTGAGGTGCGGAGCTGAAGGTGCATGGGGTTGTTGTATGGACGTGATGCTTGTCCTACACCGGAGGAGCCGAAAAGCGGAGGTGGCGGGCAACGCCCCTAATTGCCCCCATGCAGTGCGGGATAGCTGCCCAAACCAGACCCGACAGAAGCCACATTTGCCCGGGCCCCCCCCAAACCCCCTAGGGAGAGCTTTCGTGACAAGTACTCCTCTGGAGCTTCCGGGCGTGCTCACTCAAAAAAACCGGCCCTGCCACCGGAGACACCTCGACCGATGCAAGAGTGTCTCCGCTTTGATCATCCGAGAAAAGACTGAAAATGGCACCATTTGCATTTCCTGCTGTCCCCTCGTGGAAACCCCAAACTCTGGCGTCTCTCATGCCGCTGTCCGCCACCTTCTCGGTTCTTGATCCAGGTGCTGAACAGTAGCTTCAGCAATTGCCGAGGAGATCGTGCACATTGGCTCCGAGTCGGGTTCGTGTTGTCTTGCTTGCATGCTGATATGTCCGTCGCGCCACACCGGAGTTTCAGCTGCATGAGCGTTCGCGCTGGATGTTCGCGAATATCGTCCGATGCGTTCGACTGGGGGCTTGGTGCGGCTGGGGGGCACGACGCAACCTTAAACCTCAAAACATCCACAAATCTTATGGGCCATCGCTGAGAGCTGGGCCGAAGCGCCCCACCGGCACAACGCAAGGCTTCGGAGTGGACAGCATGTGCTCCAAGCCTTACACAACAGAGGCAATTGCCACCGGGTTTGTTTTGGAAGTCACACGCCAGCTTTAAACAAGACGAAACCTGGCGGAGGCCGCACAGCTTGGAGATCCGCCTGAGCACAGGTCCAAGCACACCACCAGACGCGCCAGCAGCGCAAACTGCCTGGTTCTGGGCCACCTTGGCACGGGCGACCTCCAATGCATGAGGTGCCTGAGAAGCCTGGGAAGAGAATCCGAAATCTCATCTTGATGATGTCATTGAAAACAGATCTGGTTCTCTCGGAGTGCATCCAGAAACCACGGGCCACGGTTGCGGCAAGAAAGAGGGATGTGAACTCATCTCCTTCGACGCATGGTAACCCCACATTGCATCATGACCCCTACATCTTTGCAAGGCCTGTGCCCGAATCTGATTGGACTTCCCCTAAATCGCTGATCCTCGTTGATACTACTTTGCTTTGCCACACGATGTCTGCCAGGGATAAAAAGACAACAAGCGGTGCCAAGAGCATGCCAAGCTTCCGGAGCCCACTGCATCGGAAAGGACGTTTTGGCGCTTTGGTTCTGAAGGAAGGTAGCGAGAAACTGCTGTGCATAAGAACCTCCAGAATTGCTCAACACACAGAGGCCGGCGGTTTTCTTGCCAAGAACTGCCGCGGGCCTTGGGTCATCTCCATGGTCCTTCTTCAAAGCCTTGGCCGGGCCGAAGGACTCGAGTCGCAGTGTCGCAGACGAAGCTTTCAGAAACTGAATTCCTGGCTGACTTGCCTTTCCAGGTGCGCGTCAAACGGGTGCCAATGCGAAGCGGCACAAGCTCTTGAGCCATGCAGAGCGTAAAGGCGTAAAATCCAGACAAGTGCAGTGCAAGTCGATACTCCAGCGAAAGATGCAAACCTCTCGGCATGCCCCGCCAAGGAATTTTGAACCATGTGTCCTTCGAACAAAACTCGGCAAGAGGGTTTCGGATGGCCCCCCGATCCCCGGGCTGAAGGGTTCGATGAGCTCAATGGGGCAAGGGCTCCCAGATGAAGGCCACCTATAGGGCCAGCTATCATGCACCGAATTGCTGAATCGTTGCTTGGCCATGGCTTGGCCTGGCTGAGCTTGCGGGAGCTTACCATCTTGATCTTGGAGTACTGGGCGGCTCAGCCAGAAAGCTCGGCGAAGAGCAACTGCACTACAGTCGTTCTTCGACAGCGAGAACTCGCATTCTTTGGCCAGCCCCATGAACGGTGCAACAGCAACCGGTCGCTAGAGAAGAAGCACCCATGGCCCATGGCCCTATCACCATCCTTCATCAATCGAAAGGGGCTTACATAAGAAGCTGCTGCAGCAATTCAGAGGTTAATTGCAGGATCCTCTGGGATCAAATCTTGGAGTCACTGGAGGCTTGCAACTTACGCAACAGGAGGAGGCAGACTGCACTCTCTCAGGGCCGATCTAAGACCAGTGCTTGCATGAAAGTGTCTCTAGAGTTTGTGAACTGACACGATGGACATCGCCCGACCAACGTTTGCTAACGTAGAAGGCGAGGAGTACAAGCACCACTCACACACTGGAGCTCGCCAGCTCTTGTCCTGGCAAAGCTGATGCTGCTCTCCCTGCCCCCTCCCCTCCTCAACTGCTTTCAAACATTGCCCGAAAGGGCTTGGGATCTG
Source organism: Symbiodinium sp. clade A Y106 (assembly GCA_003297005.1). Classification (NCBI taxonomy): domain Eukaryota; class Dinophyceae; order Suessiales; family Symbiodiniaceae; genus Symbiodinium; species Symbiodinium sp. clade A. The sequence goes on from BGNK01003642.1 coordinate 51,236, forward strand.
GCAGTGCCTCGCTATTCGTCCAAGGCACTGTGACACGGAACAAAGCAATGCCACGGAGCTTGAAACCACGATGGTCAGCTCGCGATTTATGCAACATGATAACTGGACCGGTCATATCGCCTGCATGTAAAGCATTTATCAAGTCGAGCACGGAAACGCAGTAGTGCGGAGTAGGCGTTGCTTCAGGGAAAACTCTTGACGTTTCAATTTCCGGGAAGATAAAAAACACTAGATCTGTGTGCAGCTGACTGAGATCTCGAAGTATGCCAGGTCTCATCCCTGGTACTGAGCCAAAGTCAGGTGCCGGGTTCCTCAGAGAAGGCAGAAGATCGAATTGGCTTGGCCGGCCTTGAGCAGGCACTTATCCCATGCTACCGGAGTTGGAGGTGCTATGCACAAAAATTCTTTAAAGCTTTAGAAGCTTGGTCATCTATGAACCGGCTAACATTTGGGATTACCACTCGGCAGATGGCGCGGCTGCTAATACAGCTCTCGACTCTTGAAATGCCAAGGTGAATCTGGCCCCACACACTCAACCAAGGTAGAGCCCGTGCATTGCTGAAGCTTGCAAACGTTTGGCGCTGCGGTGGCTCGGATTGACCTTGGCATTGCCTATACCTTCCCAACACGCTTCCGTGCTCTATTGAGCTATCGTTTGCACACGTCACCGGCGCGCGCACCGCACAAATCTACACCCGAAGATATTTAGCAACAAGGTCCCATTCGCAGAGCGGCGCGAGCGCGAGCTCCCCAGTTCAGCGAATCAGCATGTGTCATGCTTAAACTCACGAGTTCCAATGTGTCCTGGTAGGAGTTGTTATGTCGGTTCGTACACCTGGAGTGTCAGCTCGGAGTGTCCGGCAACCCAAGCAGCTGAGCTAGCCTGCAGGGTTCACTGCTCCAGCAGCCTCGACCAAATGTTACACAGTCACACAGTCAGGACTGGCTTCAGTTCTGTCATTCTAGAGCTTCCACAATCCTATTCCTGTAGGTCCATTCCGAACACTGTTTAATCTGCGAAAGACAGACTTCACGAAGATGTCCACTATGACCATGCGGGCCGAGGCAACTGCAGTTCGAATTAGTTCAGCACGGCAGTGTTACACCTTGAAACGGGACTGTAGCAATCCAGCGTAGTGCTTTGCAAGTATCCCAGAGAGGCAAAGATGTCCAGATCCCCCATGCGCATGGCAGCCACAACTATGACAATGAGCTAAAGCTAAAGAGTCTCCTATTTCCCAGCACATGACAGGGATCCGATACCTCGTCAACCCGGGGGTCTGCCGCAAAGCATTCTTCGCAGCAAGTGACTTAAAACCAATTGAAAAACTTCGGTGGTCCAGGAGCCTTAGAATGAGAGGAAGGCTGCTTGTCTTTTTTTGGCCTCTTGCATGGCTGATTGTCACGAAGCAAGGTTCTGGAATACAACTTTGTTAATTACAAGGCATATCCAGAGGTTGTCTTCTCTTCTTCTATCTGCTCCGAGTCAGCATGGCCTTCGGAGATCTCTTTCCGAAACACGAGACTGCAGAGGCTTGAGTTACAATGATCTAGGGGAGCATAGCAGCATAGAGTGACTTGACAGGTCGACGACTTGGGATGATGTCATGCGAGTAAAGATGTCACACCGTGGCTTGCGCGTGCTCAAGATTGAAGCTCAGCCCCAGACTTGAGGTTCGTGAAGGACTGTGACAGATCTTCTATAAGCTGATCGTTGCAACCATCTCGCCGCCGCCGAATCGCTTGCGGGCAGCCTTGGCAAGCATCTTGATCAAGACGACTCAGACTTAGCTCAATCAAAGAAACCGTGGCGCGAGACCGGTGCAGGTCTTCATGCTAACATGAGAGGGCAAGGTTGTGCTTCTCAGGTCAGCCATCCCGGCGGGAAGCTGCTATGATGTGTCTCCCATTGGATGAATTCCTGAGCGAGATCAGGGTCCAGCTTGCAGAGGCGTTGAGGGAGGCATGCAAAGAGTGAGACTAGGAGTGGTGAAGTTTTGTTTCCCAAAGGATCGCAGTGTCGGAGTAAGCAGAATTGGCTGGGAGATCGAGCTGAACTCTTTGATTCTGCTATTGGAAGCTCACAGGCTGGGTGAGCTGCTCAGATTGCCAATGGCAGCAACAACACCGATGCTTGCAGTGAAACGAAGAAACACAAAGCAAATGCGAAAAGGAGTGTGCTGTGCTCGAGAGGAGAAAGGGCCGGGTGCTTGTTTTCAGGCTGGCTCAGGCTGAGAATAACACAGGCTCTCAGAAAGATCTTCAGCTTGCCTCGCAACTTTTGCAATGCCTCCGATCCCTCAAAACCGTGGCTTGTCGAACCACGACGTTTCTATGATTCTTGCTGCCGCACCTGCGATTCTTGCCACTTCTATACGAGGCTGCTTCTCGGCCAAGTACTGCTCACTGAGCATGGAGTTCAACTTGGTTAAGCCCGCCGGTCAGTAACGACAAGCCGCAAGTTACTCTTTCGACCGCCACTGCTGGCCTCCCAGAACGCCTTAAGCTTCTGAAACAGGCAAGGCAGGTATGACAAGGTAACCAACCTTTACCAAATCCTTTCCAAAAGACGTCTTGATTGACCACCACTCTCCGTTTCATCTCTATGGTGGAATCTGGTAGAATGCAAGGCGAGTGTCTGCAATTTGGCCCAAGATCTGTGAAGCAGCTGTTCGACACGGAGAGCCTTCACGGTTTCGCGGCAGCGTGAGACACTCAACGGACATGGCCCACATGGCTATGTAACGCAATCCATAGACACCAGAACAAACCCACAACACGCACTCAGCTGCCGCAACGACCATCGCTGATGCCACAGCTCCGGCCATAGCAAATCAGTTGCATGCATTCTGTACGGGTGGCATCTTCGTCTAGTCTGCTGGCTCGGCCTCTGGGCCTAGTCGGACACCGCAGCACCCTGAATCTATATCTATATAAGGCGTAGAATTGCCTCGAAAACCCAAGGACCAAGACCTTTCAGAAGCTTTGCTTGGCACCATGGCAAGGCCTCAGTACCCTGACAGCACTCAATCACCCGCTGAGCGATGTAGTTGCCGAAACGATCCTTGGAGTTTGAGTCGCTCAGACAAGCTCGGAGAAGGCCACAAGAGGACATGTTTTCAGCGGAGATGAAGCTCCTTAATGTAGGTAAAAGCCGTAGTCGTTACGGTATGATTTTGTGCTGGTTCTCCGGCGACTCTGTTGTCGATTCTTGATTTGCGGTTGACTGGTTGGTCCAGCATATGTGCTTTGCAAAAGGCCGCTTGAGGTCAAGCGAGAAGCATATTCTGAGCCCCTCGCTGCGAAGTCTCGTGGGATGTCTGAGGCACCCCTAGGTGCATGATTCACCCCTAGGTGCAACATGATGACCACAGCTCCTCATGCATGGCCAATTAGATCAATTGACTTTTTGCCCCCACCGTGGGTGTGCAGCTTTCAGATTTTGGGGCAGCTCGCCCTGACTTCGGTTTTGTTTTAGGTGTTGCCCGGGATCCTCACAAAAGTCCCATTCAAACGGCTGGGCCGTGGCCACTGGGAAGAGAGCGGCACGACCCCATGGCTAAAAGCTGCTGAAGCCGATCAAAACTCCTACTGTAGGTCGACCTTGGGCACCCACTTCAAAGCTTCAGTGCTTTGAATGCTTGTTAACACAATATTGGCTGGATCATCTCTGTCGCCACTCTTGCTGGCTGTGCGGAACTTCGTCCATCATGTCAAGGTCAATGCCTGTAATCCATGACATCCAACAGAGAATCGCAACATGTACAGCAGCAGTGCGCTGGCAGCTCTAGTTACTCTAACCCTTGTTGGGGGCAGACCTGCTTGTCTGCGGTTAGCTGGGGGCAGATGCCAGGGGACAGGCTGAGAAAGTCCAATTTCTGCTCAAATCTCACGAGGCCTTGTTCCTTGCGTGAAAAGCGAGGGCCTGGTTGGACGGTAAACATCGACTCCAAAAAGCAAAAAATTAACTACAGCTGCCGGTGAGAGCTGAATGCTGTCACGGCCTGCGCCAGCCAAGCTTCCAACATGAGTTGCAGAAAGGCTGGGTTGCTTCCACCGGATCCATCCAGGAGGAGGGCTCCCATCAATGCAGCTCTCTCCTGAGTGGTTGAACGAATGAACTTATCAAGCTACTTCGGCAGTACCGCTACTCAAACAACGGAACTGTTGCTCTCTGAGCCCTTGGCGCATCCGAACTCCTCCTGACGCTCATCACTCGACACCATGATGCATCGCTCCACTACCTGGAAGCACACGAAGGACTTAGTCACTCCCCCGCATCGAGATTCCATCTGGGGCACTCGAGGCAGCCAGTTGTGCCAAGCATGACTGAAACCAATGTGACGAATCCGGCCCCGTTGCCAAGCTGGAGTGTCGATTCCGGGAGAACTTCAGAACATCCTGGCATCAACGCGTAATGGATTGCGGCATCATCTCACGAACAGGTCCGGTTTGAAGGGGCCTCGGCTACCTCTCGGGGTAGGCATGAAGATCTTACAAGCACTCTTGTGTGACTGAAAGTCGTGCCCAGCTCTGTCCCAACAAGGCATCGCCAGGGTTCGGTGCTGATTGCGTTGATCACGAAGCGCGCGGCAGTTCCTGATCCTCGGAGGAGGAGGCTGCGGATGACCTGAGATTTGCTGAAGCAGGTGTGGCGTCGCACAGCTTCTGCGCATGACCCGACACCAGCACCAGTGCTGTAAAGGCACGTTGTTTCCGTAGGGATCCTTACACAGTCGCTCCAGCTGGTCCATCGGCTGGAGGATGCTCTGAAGCCTGAGACGCCAAGCACAGCGTGCACGAGACTTTTACTAAGACCTGACATCATGGACAGCTGAAACTCGATGACCAGCTGGAGGTCTTGCGGAACTTTAGCTGCTCCCACATCTTAGTCATTCCATCCAGCGCATGTCTCCGAGCTGTGCAAACGACGCTAAACATAGGAATGTTCGAGGTGTAGGTCGTGTAGGTGCCCTCCCCGGGGAGGGAACCAAAACCCTGTGCCGCCAAACCATGGCCAAAGCTGCAGCTCCGGCATCTCCGGATGCGATGGACAACGCTCCACCAGGCGCTGCAGAATACGACAAGCCTCAGACTTTCAGACCAACTCCTACACCGAAGACCTCAAAGCCACCTGAAGCGAGACAGGCCGAGGCTAGCATCCAAAACCACAGCATTTAACTTGCCACCCACCCACCGCCCAAATATCGGCATTGGCTTTCCTTCCATTAAAAGACATCATAGAGCTCTATGCTCCCCCCCCTTAGGCCCCCTCCCCTTATCAAACAAGCCTTGATTTGAGTAGCCTTCCTTATTAGTGCTTTAATAAACCCTTATTAAACCCTTAATAAGGCTG